>JAJOZX010004014.1:0-175000 GCA_023014485.1 Bathynomus jamesi | reverse complement strand
TATATATATATTACACAAATTTCATTCTCGTATTCTTTATAAGTTTTTCTATATGCGTATTTAGTTGTTTTTGCGCACACTCGCGCATATATAACACGATATTTTAAAAACTTGTAGCTAATTGTTGTATTGAATGAAAATATAGAAGTTGGTCTATAATATAGGATAAATAGAGATTCCACGAGTCCGAATCTCTTCCACTAACTTTTCTTACCGAAAAGTTCTCCATTCCAGAAAATCTGTCCTTCGATTTCCCATAAAAGTGGACTCATAAAGAATGACTCAAAGAAAGATATTTACACAATACACACATCGCTTTCTTTGTGTGTGTGTGTGTGTGTACCAAATTTCATCCTCGTTCGCTGAATAGTTTTCGCGCTTTGATTTTAAACTAAACTGTTATATTATTATAGAGACTCAGATAGACAAGTTTGTATTCAAAGTCAGGACAATGTACGTTTCTATAGCTACAGAACCACCGTTGTTAGCTATAGAGGATATATTTTAATAAGAAAAGTGTTGGTTCTTTTAAATCATAATTCTCTCTCTCTCTCTCTCTCTCTCTCTCTCTACAATATATATATATATATGAAAACTAAATTAAGAATACATTTAACTCGTTAAGGCCGGAATTTTTTGTAGGGTTCTCATGAATGCGTGTATTTGAAACGTTACCAATTTGTAACAGTCATCCTAAAAGGGGTTATTATTGGAAAAATATAAACATTTTAAATAAATTTTAAATTTGCCAAAGAATTCAAATACAAAATCATTTAAATATTGATGGTTGTTTGATGGGGTTTGTTTAAAATATTTAAGGTCGCATGACGGAGGGGACCTAGAGCTTTACGTGGGATCCGGACCACGGGTCGCTACATAATCTCGACGGAGAAGACGGTCTCCAATCGAATTACTATTCAGACCCAATGTCGCTTGACTTCGATGATCGACGGGAAGTGGTGTTACGTCATGAGCCACGACGTATCCTAAATTTTGAAGTAAATTACTAGTTTTTATAGAAATTTAATTATATCTAATCTTTAACTAACTATAATTAATTTCTAACATTATAACTAATGTTTAATTATAAAAAATCACTGGTAAAAAACTGTCAAAATTAAAGACGTCACACACAAAAATATCCCTTCCCACAAAATTAATCTATTTACAACACACACACACACACACACACACACACACACACACACATTAAATTATCATTTACTTATCTAAATATTAGAATGAAACCCTTAATGCCATTCCCGCTCGCTCGAGTCAAAAGCAAAGAGGCACTTTCCTGTTAAATAAGAGCCAATAAAAGCCAGAGGCAGCTCTCAGTCACACTTGGGAGAATAACTCGTATACAGTAGTAAATATTGTTAGTTGGTTATTGTTTGTATTCATATTTGGATAAGGTTTACCCTCATTAATTAATAGTCCTTAAGTAAAATATTGCGTATAAGAAATAAACACTTAAACATGCATTACCCTCCCAGTTATAGCAATTTTAGCATTATTTAAAAAAAAAAAATATATATATATATATAATACCAGAAGTATTGGGGCAACCTAGATAAAACATGCATTTAATGCGTATTTAATAGTGATGTAGGTAGGCTTAATCCTCTATGAGATACTTTCCACCAATTTTTTTTCTTTTTTACTGGTTTCAGGAGAGGTATTGTGCCATTCCTTCCGCAGTGCATTTTCCAGTGCGGTGAAGGAGGAGAGAAATTGGTATCTGTGGTTTGTTTCTGATGCGCCGCTCAAGTTCAGCTTGTTCTCTCAGACTGAGATCAGGACTCTGATGAGGCTATGTGAGTTACAAGTTCGGACTTTGTGACAAGGTACGTTGTCGTGTTGGTACAGTTACTTGGCTATCACTATAAAAATCCATTAATATTGTTGTCCAAAATGTCCACCACTAAAGTGGTTGCTTTACATTTAGACCTGTGATGTACGGCTCGTAGGTAGCTGCCTTTCATAGAATCTTTCTGCATGCACTACCTAACGCAGAGTAGATACACTTAACCTCCTCGATAATGGGTTTTAGGCTTTACACATCTGGATTTTCCTCACCACACGTTTCAATGTTCGTCGCCAACGGTTTGTCGTAATCTTTGGCCTTCCTCTTTTCGGCTCCACACTAGCATGTTTTACAGTCTCTCTTTTTCGTATATTATTTCGTAGAACTCGCTTAGAACTGTGAAGTGTTCGCAGTCTTATGCACAGTTGTACCTACGATATGACATCCAAATATCTTGCCACATCCAAATTCTGCCAGCTCTGATCACGCGCCATTCTTATGAATACTGACTGTAACGAGTAACAGACTAGCTTACGAGCCTTTGAACTACAATGGTGCCCTCTGTAGCGAAATTTATATCTGAAACTTTCGGGTACATATTGACAGACACACACTTGTCTCAGTACGTTTGGTCTATAGTATATATATATAATATATATATATATATATATATATATATATATATATATATATATATATATATCACTGCATTCGTAGTGGAAGTGTGAAGAGTTAAACATCTTTATACATAGCGCACCATTCCATACGCCCATTTCAGGGTACGAGCAGCTCGCAGCAGCAGCATTGCCAAGCAGTTAGGGGATCAAAGTACTGATGAGACCTTCGTACGTGGTTCATCACCACCAATGAAAGCAACACTGCTCTGTGTTAATCTAGTCAAAAGAACATCCATATCCGTATTCAATTTATTGCAATTTTCGTGAGTTTATATTGCAGACAGCCCCAGTTATTCAGTCCTGGTGCATGATTCTTCAGGAGCAAGCTGCAACGCAAGTTTTTATATCTCTCTCTCTCTCTCTCTCTCTCTCTCTCTCTCTCTCATATATATATATATATATATATGAGAGAGAGAGAGAGAGAGAGAGAGAGAGAGAGAGTCATAAATGCCCAATTTGGTCGAACACTTACGTGAATTTTCGTCCGTGACCATTTTTTACCCAGTCAGTCGAACAGATTATATATTTTTATTTTCAAATATTTAATCATTCTCTTGCGTTAAAGTAATGTTGGGGAGGGGAGGGCTAGAGAGCTTCTTTTTTTTTTTACCATGTACAATAATTATTTTTTCGAATTTCACCTACGTTAGGATTTTAATTAAAAAACACACTATGGTTATAACATACTACGAACCGACATAACAAAGACAAAATGGTGGTTGTCTTTCATGTGGGTAGAAACAACAGTACGTAAATCAAACAGTTACGCGGAACTTTCAGCAGTAAAAAAATTGAAAAACTAAACGTGATACGAATAGTCATTTACAGACCTACGAACACTCCAGCTGCGAAAATTCTCTAATGCCATTGCTGAGATCAGAAACCTAATGAAGTTCTTAAACTCCCCAACCTCCGATGTAATGCTCTGCTGAGACTTTAATTTCCCATTAGGAAAGAAATGTGTGTATTTATTTATTTTATTTATTTATTTAACCAAGTAAAATAAGGCACAAGAGAGGACCAGAAACAAGCAAATATGCTGATGGTTAACAAATGTATTTATGTTAACACAAGAAATAACAAAGAACAAAAAAATTACTGCTTGGATCTGGTATTCACGAGTAACAACAATCTAATTGATTAAAAAAATAACTCCAACGATCAAATCTGACCACAACATCATAGAAATATCAGCTAGTATGATGACAGCGTTGAGAGAAAATACACACACCAAAGAAAGAAGCAAATTTGAGATGTTTAATCTAAGTCCCAAGACTGTAAATTGGGAAGAAATCAAGTCAAATATGGCTCAGATAGAAAGAAAATGGTATTCACTGACAAAACAACTGAAGAGAGTGTGATAATCTTAGAAGAGATAACGCTGAAAATTTTAGGAAACTATTTCTAAAAAGGCAGAAAAAAAGGAAAGAGGAACTATTTCGAGACGTAAAGAGGAACAATATTCCGCAAAAGAAAGTAGCTACAAAATTAATAAACTGCCCGGTCAACAATGGCAGAAAAATGATACAAGAAAAACTGAAGAGAATCGATAAGGAAATGCAATCTCTCCTTAAGGGTCATTCAGAGAGGGAAGAGGAAGATGTGGTATAAATAATAAAAGAAAACCCTAAATACTTCTATAACTTTGCGAAAATAAAAACAGGAATTTTCGCCACTATCGGACCGACTCTTGGGAAATAAAAATAATGACATAACCGATGATCTAAAGGAAATATCTGAAATATTGAGAGATCAATATGAATCAGTTACCAATCCCCCCCAAAGTGACAAAGTGGTCTCTAATTACAATACCTTCTTTAAAGAGAAAACAAAGAGAGAATATAGCTGATTTGGACTTTCCCCCAGAAGATATAGCGCCAGCTATAGGGCAAATTAAATTATATTCATCTGCAGGTCCGGACAAATAGAACGCTTCGATGATTTAAAACTGTAAGAATGAAATAATTACACCTCTGTATTAGATATGGAGAAGATCGATGGACAGGAGAAATACCGGGCATCCTGAAGACGGCGAACATTGACCTATATACATTATGATATAAAGGAGTCAGAACTCAAGCAAAGAACTATAGACCAGCGTCACTGACATCTCATCTTACCAAACTATTTGAAAGAAGAGTTGGAGAGAAAATTTATGCTTTTTTGGGAAGACAGAAAAAATTCATTGAGAACCAGCACGGTTTCTGATTAGGAAGATCGTGCCTATCATAACTAACAGATCATCATTACAATATTATTGATGCAGTTGAAAACAATAAGAACTATGATATAATATACACAGATTTTGCTAAAGCATTCGCCAAGCGTGATCATGGTATAATAGCACACAAAATTAAACATATGGGAATAACACGTAAAGTGGGAAAATGAATCTCTAACTTCCTCAAAGAACGTTAGCAAGTTGTTAAAATCCAAGGAATATCATCAACAGAACCGGAAGTACGTAGCTCAATACTACAAAGAACAGTATTAGCTCCACGCCTATTCATTTTTATGCTAACGGATATAGACAACGAAGTAACCAACAATAGTACAGTAACACCCTTCGCTGACGATACAAAAGTAAAGTCACCAGAAAGATTAGATACGCATCTGATGTGAAATCCTTATAGACAGACACGAAAATAATATACAAATGGTCAGAAGAGAACAACATGAAATTTAACACCGAAAATTTTCAGCTCTTAAGATATGGAAGAAAAAGAACCAAAACAGACATAATATTATTCCCCAAATAGACGAGAAATTCGGAGAAACACGAAGGCAAAAGATTTAAGTTATAATAACAGACGATGCAAAATTTGAGACACAAAATCAGATAGCGATAAATAAGGTAAAAAGAAATATGAGATACTGAGAACATTTAAAAGAAGGGACAAGGAAGCAAAGCTGGGCACTTGCGTTTTTTTTTTGCGGTACTGCGGTACTACCGCACTACCAAACCGGTACCGCATAACGCAGTACCGCAAAGGATCGCTGAAAGTACAGCCTGTACTTTCAGCGATCCTTTGCGGTACTGCGTTATGCGGTACCGGTTTGGTAGTGCGGTAGTACCGCAGTACCGCAGTACCGCAAAAAAAACCGCAAGTGCCCAGCTTTGCAAGGAAGTAATGATTTCCTTGCTGAAAACATTGATCAGACCAAAAGTGGAATACTGCTCAGTCTTGACGTTCTCATATGTAAAAGAATCGATAAAGTGGAAGAAATACAAAGGAACTTCACAGCCAAGATCAAAGACTGCAAAGAACTCAATTACTGGGAAAGACTACGTACATTAAATCTATATTCGCTGGAAAGAAGAAGAAGAAGAAGAGAGGTACATCATAATATACGTATGGAAAAAATAGAGAAACTAGTACATAACTTCAAACTGAACCCAATAAACTCCCAAAAAGACTGGAAAATATGAAAGGTAGAATGTGTGGTGGTCCCAAACTAAAGACCAGACATGGGACATCCTCAACACTGAAAGAAAATAGCTTTGTTGTCAGAGGGTCAAGACTATTTAGCCAGCTACCCAAGGACATCAGGAACACCACCGATGTCAAAATTGAAGTCTTCAAAAGAAGAATAGGCCCTTGGCTCTGGACGGTCTCGGATAAGCCGGGTGTGCCTAGTTATGTAAAGTGGAGAGCTTAGGACAGCAACTCTCTCCTGCATTAAATAAGGTCTAGAGATGTGGCCACCAGTCTGACCTCCGTGCGAAGAGAGACAGAAGCGCGGAACATCTGCAGTGTTGCTATATATATATATATATATATATATATATATATATATATATATATATATATATATATATATATATATATCATGAATCTTATGTTTCGTGCGTTGGTCTCTCTTCGCACGGAGGTCAAGCTGGTGGCCCCGCCCCTAGGTCTGGCTTGGTGGAGGAGCGAGTTGCTTTCTTGCGCTCTCCACCGTACATAGCCATGTGCGCCCAGCTCATCTGGTGCCGTCCTGAGCCAGGCATCCAGTCTTCTCTTGAAGACTTCAACTTTGACCCCCGTTACGTTTCTGAGGTCCTTTGGAAGCTGGTTGAAAAGTTTTGGCCCCCTGACAACCAAGCTATTTTCCTTCAGAGTTGAGGAGGTCCCTTGTCGGGCCTTTAATTTGGGAACACTACACATTCTGCCTTTCCTATTTTCCAGTGTTGTTTGAATGGTAATTGGGTTTAGTTTTAGGTTTGGTACCAGTTTTTCGATCATTTTCCATATGTATCATAGATTATGGTGTACCTCTCTTCTTTCCTGGGAGTACAGATTTAGTTTACGTAGTCTTTCCCAGGAGTTGAATTCTTTGCGGTCATCAATCTTGGCTGTGAAATGCCTTTGCGTTTCTTCTAGTTTATTAGTTTCTTCCTTTTTATATGGGGACGTCAAAACTGAGCAGTATTCAAGTTTTGGTATAATCAGTGTTTTTAGCAGGGGAATCATTACTGTCCTGTCCCTTCTCTTGAACGTCCTTAGTACCTGTCTATCTGGAGCATAATATGCAGTCTGTTTAAGTTCTTCTTTTCTACCATATCTCAGGAGCTGAAATTTCTCGGTGTTAAATGACATGTTGTTGTCTTCTGACCATTTGTATATTTTGTTCGTGTCCCTCTGCAAGGCCTCCACGTCATGTACATCGCTGATTTTTCTGCTGAGCTTTGTATCGTCTGCAAAGGATGTTACTATACTGTTGCTTTTTACTCCGCTGTCTATGTCTGTTAGCATGATAATGAACAGGAGTGGGGCCAGTACTGTCCCTTGTGTTACTGAGCTGTGTACTTCCGATTCTGATGATGATATACCTTGAATTTTGACGACCTGCAGACGTTCTCTGAGGAAGTTGTAGATCTATTTTCCCACTTTGCCTGTTATTCCCATATATATAATTTTATGTGCAATTATATCATGGTCACATTTGTCGAAAGCTTTAGCAAAATCTGTGTATATAACATCGTAGTTGTCATTGCCTTCCAATGCATCTAGGATATTGTTGTAGTGTTCTATTAGTTGTGATAGGCATGATCTACCTGATCGGAATCCATGCTGATTTTCATTGAATCTTTCCCGTGTCTTCAGGAAGTCATAAATTTTCTCTCTAACTATTCTTTCAAATACTTTGGTGAGGTGGGACGTCAATGACACTGGTCTATAGTTCTTTGCTTGAGATCTGTCCCCTCCTTTATATATAGGGACAATGTTTGCTCTTTTCAAGATGCTCGGTATTTCCCCAGTGTCTAGGGATCTTCTCCGTATCCAGTATAAAGGTGTAGCTATTTCATTTTTACAGTTTTTAATCAATAATGCGTTCCAATTGTCCGGACCTGCAGCTGAATGTGGTTTCATTTGTCCTATAGCTCTCGCTACATCTTCTGGTGTAAAATCAAAGTCTATTATATACTCTCCTTGCAATTCCTCCTCAAAGAATGCATTGGAGCTATTGAAGAATAGGGACCACAGCCTTCTTTAGTTAGGCTCATAAGGCTAACTAACGAAAATATCACGACCTAACCTAATCAATCGTTAGGTTAACTGTACGCCCTTGACGATTGGTTAGGTTAGGTCATGATATTTTCGTTAGTTAGCCTTATAAAGCTAACTAAAGAAGGCTGGGGTCCCTATTCTTCAATAGCTCCAATGCATTTATGTCAGGTATCACTTTGTCACTTTTTGGGGTACTGAAAACTGATTCATATTGAGCTCGCAATGTATCAGATATTTCTTTTGGATCGTCGGTTAGTTCATTATTTCTCGTCCTTAAGGGCCCAATAGCGGCGCGCGTTTTTGTTTTCCTTTTTGCATAGCTCTAGAAGTATTTTGAATTTTCCTTTATTGCTTCTACCGCCTTTTCCTCTTCCCTCTCTGTATGGTCCTTAATCAGGGCTTGTATTTCCGTATCGATACCCTCCAGTTTTTCTTTTATTGCTTTCCTGTCATTATCTCCGCATTTACCTAACTTCGCCTCCACTCTCTTTCTTTTGCGGAATAGTCTTCTCTTTTGCCTTTCTAGCCAGCTCCTCTTTCTTTTTGGCTGTGATTTCGGAGCATATTTTTCAAAATTTCTCAAGCGTTTTTTCTTCCAAGGTTGTTAGCATTTCTTCAGTTGTTTTATTCTCGAAAATATAAAATATATATATATATATATATATATATATTATATATACCCCGCAAGGGGGTTCTAAGCTCGTGCTCTTGAGTGCTCTTTGTGCTCGTTTGTACGTGCTTGTTCCTGGAGGTTTCACGTGCGCCCTCCCGGCCCTAGCACCCAAGGATGATGGGGCTCAACCCTGCAGTCCTTGTCATCCTTGGTCTTTTTCCACTTCGACTGTCCCCTCCACCCTTTCTTTTTCCTCTGTCTTTCCTCTCACTTTTTCTTTGTTTTTCCGCTGAGATATGCCCTTTAAATAGAGGCGAATCGGTTCTTCCTGAACAAAAAAAAAAATATATATATATATATATATATATAATATATAAAATATATATACGAGCTACATAATGTAGTTGTACACACAATTTTGCCTCTTATTTATAGAGGGGATAAAGACTTCAGACTTTAAAGAAAAGCTCGTAATTTGCCATTCAGTTCCGAAAAATAATTTTAAAATTAGTTTAAGTTGAATTTTCGTGTGTTTCCGATGCCTAAAATGGAGTGTCTCTCTGAGAAGAGAAATGAGGTAAAGAAAAATAAGAAAGTTGGCATTTATAATAATTAATAATAAGAAATATAATAATTAATAATAACAATTAATAATAATATAAATAATATAACAATAATTAAGAATACTAATAAATATAATAATATATTTCTCCTGATAGTGTATTTTGAACAAGCAGTTACCATGGTAACCATGATAACAAAAAAGAAACGAATGATAGCCTGTGCAGGGAGACAAACAATGGTGCAAGGTAATATAGAGGGTTTGGTTTGCAATATTCGCATCATTTGCAACATTTCTGAATTTATCAAAGTGTCTATATTTTACTGACAAGCATCTCGTTCTCGTCAATGAGGAAAGAGGAAAAGAGAGGTTTCGATGTCATAAAGTTTGCATTTATTTGAAATTAACTTCAAATACAAAATTTATACTTATTTCGCGTGATGGATCGCCTTTAATACACAATTTTAGATACACCATTCTGGCAAAACTGTATCGATGATACAGTTTAAACGATACTGCTGCACACGTTCGTGTTTGAGGTAAAACACGTCAAATTTACAGTTTCAGAAGAAAATTCATCTGAAAACGTAAAATTATCTTTTGTAAAAATCTTTAAAACTTTGGCTAATTGATAGTCTGATTTTTTTTTTTTTTTTTTTTTTTTAAATTTTTATTGTCAAAAAAAAAATCAAAACGGTATTATCAGTTCCTAATTTTTAATGATTTTTAGAAATGTTATTTTGTAGGCGAATTTTTTTCCAAAAACTGTTCTTAACAGCAAGTAATCAGTATTAATCTCTCTTTCTAAATATATACTGTATGGTAAGGATTTATATTTCTTGGAAATTTCATTTTTATTATAAATGATAAAACCAGTCCAACTAAAAACCTTCTCATTATGCAACAGATTTTTCTGATAAATTCATTTATCCTCGTCACTCCCTATCCTCGTCACTCCCTATCCTCGTCATTCCCTATATTAAATTCTTATAAAGTTTTACAATTATAAATAAGTAGAAGTATAAAATTAACATACTCTATGTACATAATCTAAAGTTTGCGAAGTTACTTTGATGTAAAAATATGCAATATTAAATATTTTAATTAAATTGAATTAAATATTTAGTTGAAAAAAAAAAAAAAAAAAAAAAATATATATATATATATATGCACTAGAATCACAAAATAACACGTGACCTTATTAATAAGCAAACAACCACAAGGAAAAGGAAACACAAAGTCCGAGCGCTTTCGTGATATATTCACATTATCTATTTTCTGTTCTTCCTTGATAATGTGAATATATCACGAAAGCGCTCGGACTTTGTGTTTCCTTTTCCTTGTGGTTGTTTGCTTATTATATATATATATATATATATATGTTAAACACAGACCGTGCATGGAACAAGGAACTCTTCTGGGAAAATTAAATCCACTATAGTCCGAATAAGTAATGGTAAATGACAAATACCATAGTTTTTCTTTTCATGATGCTAGCCCGACATGGGCAACGAGTCTCTCGCAAAGAGATCCATAAATATAGCTTCCCTCACCAGCTATCTGCAAAGCAGACAGGATCCAGCTTTGGGACATGGACCTAGGGTTTAAAGCAAGCCTAGTCCCTACATTCAGAACCTCTATATAAGTAAAAGACTCGTTGCATTCACGTCGGATTGAATAAACAAAGAAAAAGGGGTAACTATTGTATTTTTAGCCAAAAAAAACAAAACTTAAACCTCAACCGGGACATTGAGCGTCCACTTTTCAAGGCACGTAACACGTCCGTTTAATATACACAAACTCAGAATGGTCCCCTGAGAAATTTATATGTTAAACACAGACCGTGCATGGAACAAGGAACTCTTCTGGGAAAATTAAATCCACTATAGTCCGAATAAGTAATGGTAAATGACAAATACCATAGTTTTTTTCTTTTTCATGATGCTAGCCCGACATGGGCAACGGGTCATTTACCATTACTTATTCGGACTATAGTGGATTTAATTTTCCAAGAAGAGTTCCTTGTTCCATGCACGGTCTGTGTTTAACATATAAATTTCTCAGGGGACCATTCTGAGTTTGTGTATATTAAACGGACGTGTTACGTGCCTTGAAAAGTGGACGCTCAATGTCCCGGTTGAGGTTTAAGTTTTGTTTTTTTTTGGCTAAAAATACAATAGTTACCCCTTTTTCTTTGTTTATTCAATCCGACGTGAATGCAACGAGTCTTTTACTTATATAGAGGTTCTGAATGTAGGGACTAGGCTTGCTTTAAACCCTAGGTCCATGTCCCAAAGCTGGATCCTGTCTGCTTTGCAGATAGCTGGTGAGGGAAGCTATATTTATGGGATCTCTTTGCGAGAGACTCGTTGCCCATGTCGGGCTAGCATCATGAAAAAGAAAAACTATGGTATTTGTCATTTACCATTACTTATTCGGACTATAGTGGATTTAATTTTCCCAGAAGAGTTCCTTGTTCCATGCACGGTCTGTGTTTAACATATAAATTTCTCAGAGGACCATTCTGAGTTTGTGTGTGTATATATATATATATATATATTATATATATATAGATATTATATATATATAGTAAACCCTCGTTCAACGCGTTTGTCCAGCGCGAATTTGCTTATACACGGAAAAATAAATGCGAAAAATTATTTGCCGAAAGCGGAAAATTTGATTATGCACGGTCCGCCAAACACGCTCTAATACAGTAGTACTGTACACTTGCCAATGCGCGCTCTAGTGTTTTCTCCTACACTCTCCAACACTCCCTCATCTCCCTCCCTCTCGCGTCACCCCTCGTATCACCCTTTGTCTCAGTCCCGCTACCGCGGTAAGTTCAGTGAAGTTGTGTTGAATTGTTTTTGTCGTATTTTGCCGTTGTTTGGCTATTACCCCTAGACAGCAGTATGGCACCAAAACGTAAAGCATCCGCGAGTGATAGTGAAGAGAAGAAAAGTCGTAAGGTTATGACATTAACCGAAAAAATAAAGATTCTAGATAAGTTGCGTGGTAGTTTGAGCACAACATCACTTGGCCGCGAGTATCACGTGAATTGAGTCTCCCATGCGCACCATCCGAAAGAGAGAAGAAAAGATGCGTTATATTTTCATTTAATATATGTAAATATCATTATGTTTATGATTTTATTATGTTCTTATTTCATATACAATATAGGTAGGGAAATTCATTTTTGTGTGAATAAAAAATCTACGTATTAATGGGAGACTTTACGCGGCCGCGTTCACGTATCTCCATTTATTCCATAAGGTATTAAGTTTGTCCGACGCGGATTTACCTAACGCGCCGTTCTCGGGGGAACCTAACCCCCGCGTTGGACGAGGGTTTACTATATATATATATATATATTATATTGAAACTTTATTCAAGTGGGCGGAAGACAACAATATGAAGTTCAACGAAGAAAAATTGCAACTTATAAGATATGAGAACCAAAAAAGGAGCGACAAAATAGAGAATACAAAGCCCTACAAGACAAACAGATATCAGAAGATTCGAGGGTCTTGACGTAATAATATCATCGGATGCGAAATTTAGAGAATATCTGTAACATTGAAATCACGTCACAGAAAAATCACGACAGGTCACAGTCACAGAAAAATCACGACAGGTCACAGTCACAGAAAAATCACGACAGGTCACAGTCACAGAAAAATCACGACAGGTCACAGTCAGAAAAATAATGGGAATTATCTGGAGGAGCTTTCATAGTAGAAAGGCAAACATCATGCCAATACGAAAGAATTTAATTCCACCCATAACTGGGCATTGCTTAGTACTCGCATGCCCATACAGAAAACTAGATAGAAACAGAGAGGCCATACAAAGGACTTTTACATCTAAGATAGAGGAACTGAAAGATGAAGATTACTGATCTCGTCTACAACCCCCGAAATTCTATTTCCTGTGAAGAAGACGTGAGCGATACACAATAATATCCATGTAGAAAATAATCGAGGGTTGTCACAGGGGAACGGGGGCCCTGAAAACGAAAATGAAAAATATCAGATTACAGTAAGTCCTCTTTATACGTGGACTCGGTTTACGCGGATTCGCTTATACGCGATCGACAATATAGGGAACGTTATTCGGTATACGTGACCGTGATCCGCGATTACGCGATTTAACAAACGACCAGTCGGCTGGCGGAATTATTTGCGCTCGCGTATATATAAATATGTACAGGCATTCTTCGGCTGAAAGAACTCCCGCGACACCCCAGAGTCCACCTTCAACCTTACCATCAACCTCAGTGTCACCCAGGAGGAGCCCCAAGAAGGATGAGGTTCCACTTCAAGCAGTCTTTGGAGCCATCTCTGCTAAGTATCGGTACAGTATGTACAAAATTACATAATGTATTTTAGATTCTATTACACTGGGGAACAAATTTTAACTTTTTTTTTGTTTCTTGGACGTGAACAGGTCGGTCTTATAGGATTTTTTCCGCTGATTCCGAATATAGCCGTAGAATTTCTCTATCACCCAAGGTTACTGAGAAATTTGTATTTTAATATTTATTCAAAAAGTGTATAGAAGTTAGTAAAAATACTTCATAAAAATTATATTAGTGGCAGATTGGTATTTAAAATATTCTTCTTAAAACTTCTTTGTCACTGATTTTCTCTTGTAGTTTTCATTAGGAGCTTCTCGCATCAATGTCCAGCAGTAATCAGCTAACATTGCCGGATCCCACCTCCCTTGGTAGCGTTTCTCCATAGTAGCTATATCTTGGTGGAATCTTTCTCCATGCTCATCGCTTACGTCGCCGAGGTTTTCAGGGAAGAAATCTAAATGGGAGTGCAAGAAATGGATTTTTAGTGACATATTACATCCCAATAACCTATATGCTTCAATCATGTCCTGCACTATTTTTTCATAGTTAGAGGCTTTGATGTTCACTAGAAAATTTGTGACAGCATTCTTCATGGCCTCCCATGCCACTTTTTCTTTTCCTCTCAAGGCATCATCAAACTTTTGATCTTTCATAAGCTCTCTGATTTGGGGACCAACAAAGATCCCTTCTTTTATCTTTGTATCGCTAAGTCGTGAAAACTTTTTCTTCAAATATTTGAATGCCTCATCTTCCTTGTTCATTGCTTTGACAAAATTTTTCATGATGCCAAGTTTGATGTGAAGTGGCGGTAAGTATATTTTCTTGGGGTCAACTAAGGGTTCATGAGACACATTCTTCAGTCCTGGGATACATTTTTGACGAAGTGGCCAATCCTTTACAAAATAATGCGAATCTCTGGCTCTGCTGTCCCATTCACAAAGGAAGCAGCAGAACTTCGTATAACCGAGCTGCATTCCCAGAAGAAGCGCGACGACTTTTAAATTCCCACATATATACCAACGAAACTGGCCATAATTAATCTGCTGAAGGATGAGTTTCATATTTTCGTAAGATTCCTTCATGTGGACAGCGTGCCCTACAGGAATGGAAGGGTATTTATTTCCATTGTGAAGTACAGGGTGATCAAAAAGTAACGCAACCCATGGAGAAACGCACATAATTGATTTTTTCCTTCTGTTGCAGGTGGTGAATATATGAAAAGATGAAATACACCTTGGAGCAGCGTATATTCATTGCCACGCAGTACATTCGCTCAAGAAGCTATGCCCAGACGCAGGAGGCCTTCACGGAAACGTATGGAAGAGGTGCTCCAAACAAATCCTCTATCAAGCGAGGATATGTCGCATATGTCATTCACCCGCACAGTATTCCAGAATTGCAGGCGATGATTCAGAAGTGTGTTGATGCAATTTCACAGGAAACGTTGCAAAGGGTCTTTAAGAACATGAATCGCCGTATCCACTTGTGTGAAGCACAGAACGGTGCCCACTTCCAGCACTTGCTCTGAAATAAATCGTTTTCCCATGGGTTGCGTTACTTTTTGATCACCCCCCAATAATTCCGCTTTCTTTTTCGGAAGGTCCAAATCTCTCACGAGATCATTCAGCATAACCTGCGTTATCATACGTGGTTTATTTGATTCAGGTTGCTGAAAGTCTGTATCTTTAGTGTCATCAATTTCCATTGGTTCAACTTCAGACTCTTCATCCAGTGTCCATGACTTTGGGGGAGTTGGAATTGGGTTATCATCGTCATGTAGTACTGGTCTCATGGCAGATGCAAGATTTGGGTATTGAATTTTATGTTTATTTTTGGCAGAGAATCCTGAAACACGTTAGTCATACAAAAATAGCAATCCGTTAGGTGATCCTTGGGCTCTCTCCAAATCATTGGTATGGCAAATGGTATAGATTTGCGGTACCTTTAATCCAACCCCTAAGAGTTACGGCACAGGAAATGCATGAGATATGAGGTGCCCAGGATTTGTCTTGGTCGCCTACCTTGCATCTAAAATAAAGTTCGTAAGCCTTCTTCAAGAGTGGGGTCATCGTCTTCCTCTGTGCCATTATGGTCAGTTCTCCACATACGTAGCAAAATGTATCTCTGGGATTAATACAGTTTCGATTCATGCTGGCGGAAAATTATTGAAATCACGGAAAACTTTTTGGAATGAAAAACCAATTTTTTCTACTATGAAAAATTTCAAAATTTGAGCAAAACTTGAAAAAAATTTATTTCTTTTTATTAAAAATCTGTTTGTTTAAATAGCTATATTTTTTTAATGCAAAAAATACTATTAAATATAGTTAACCTGGAAAAAAAGAAAGTAAAATTAAATTAGTACACTTAATTTTAACTAATATTTTGGGAAAACTCTGAGTAAATGGAAATATTACTTTCTCGAAACCTATGGGTGATAGAAACATTCTGAAACCATATTTGGAATCAGCATCAAAAGTTCTATAAGAAACACCAAATAGTTTTCAAGAAACAAAAATGTTGTTCCCTAGTGTTATTAATGTACGTGTATAATAACATTACGTTTTATATAATTCTTGTATACAGACATATAGTTTAAGTTTTGTTGTCATTAATTCTTGAGCTGAACACGCTTACCCACTATAACACATTATCTCTAGAAAATGGGAGTCGATTTACACGATTTCGATATAAACGATGGTTTTCATTAACTGTGCGTGTACGTGGCCCAAAAACTATTTAACGTGCTGCCCCCCCCACCCCTCCAAAAAAATTGAGGAACCTCCAGCACACCAATCTGAATGATTTCAAGAACCAACTGGACACGTTCTTGCCCAAAGTCCCTGACTAGCCATTTGTAGCTGGCTACGACAGCAGGAGGATAGTGGAAACCAAATCTCATCTCTACCAAATCCCGTAAATGAGATGGGATGCTGCAGAGGGGTCGACCGCAAATCAATCTTGAACCGTCGTTCAAAGACATCAAGATAGAAGTGAGGTATATATATATGTATATATATAATATATATATATATACAGGGTGGGCGGAAAGTAGCTCCCTATTTTGGATTGGTAAAAAAATATGTATATTATCCATTTATTTCAGAAGAAATAATATGAAAAGGTAGGCATACATGGTAGGTTTTCTCTAACATTCAATGTGGGCTCCAACTCTTTCCACCAGCTTCTGGAGCCGCCCACGAATGGCGTCCACTGACTTTAGCAGGAACTCCGGCGGGATGGAGGACATGACTTCCCGAATTCGTCCTCCAGTTCTTCCAATGTCCTCGGTTTGGTGCGGTAGACTTCTTCCTTTACCCCCCCAAAGAAAGAAGTCGCACGGTGTCAAGTCGGGGCTCCTGGCTGGCCATTGATGTGGACCACGACGACCCATCCAACGCCCAGGGAAGTGGGCATCCAGCCACTCACGGACAACAAGAGCGAAGTGCTGAGCGGTACCTTGCTATGTTGCGAAACGAGGTCTGGCCGGTTGTCAGCACATGGGAGAACATCGACGATCTGATATTTATGCAAGATGGCGCCCCTCCGCACTTCGCTCTTGTTGTCCGTGAGTGGCTGGATGCCCACTTCCCTGGGCGTTGGATGGGTCGTCGTGGTCCACATCAATGGCCAGCCAGGAGCCCCGACTTGACACCGTGCGACTTCTTTCTTTGGGGTGGGTAAAGGAAGAAGTCTACCGCACCAAACCGAGGACATTGGAAGAACTGGAGGACCGAATTCGGGAAGTCATGTCCTCCATCCCGCCGGAGTTCCTGCTAAAGTCAGTGGACGCCATTCCTAGGCGGCTCCAGAAGCTGGTGGAAAGAGTTGGAGCCCACATTGAATTTTAGAGAAAACCTACCATGTATGCCTACCTTTTCATATTATTTCTTCTGAAATAAATGGATAATATACGTATTTTTTACCAATCCAAAATAGGGAGCTACTTTCCGCCCACCCTGTATATATATATATATATATATATATATATATATATATATTAGACGTACGCGTTTTTTTACTATTTATTTTGTAGTTTTTAATTAAGATGTTCTAAGCAGATGTGAATGAAAGCGCGAAATTAAACGTAATTAATTTCTTTAGTGAGTCTCAAGAAATTACAATAATTAAATTTAAATTTAAAAATTAAAAGGCAAAATATATTTCACTGTAGATTAATTACAAGCGAAAAAATATATTTCAAATTTTCATATCTTCAAAATATTGTATAATGATGATGTTAATTACAATAATAATGATGATGTTAATTACAATAATAATGATGATGTTAATTACAATAATAATGATGATGATAATTACAATAATAATGATGATGATAATTACAATAATAATGATGATGATAATTACAATAATAATGATGATGATAATTACAATAATAATGATGATGATAATTACAATAATAATGATTCTAGTGTTTGTTTATTTATGTAAATTGAGAAGTTTCTTTTGAAAAGAAAAACTTCAAATTAAATTAATGCCCACGCCTCCCCGCCCCCAGTCCCCACTCCCCTGAAAAAGAGACAAATAAATGACTTCATAAAACATTCCAAAATAAAAACAATCGATAAAATTAAACACTTTAATTTGAACGAAACAAAGAAACGAAAACGAGACGAACAAAAACTTTCTTAACACAATACATTAATTGGAGATGGTCGTCGAAAAACTTCAAATAAAAAACGAACTCAAAAGCAACAACAATATCGAACTTATTCCAAAAACTCAAACGAATGCAAAGGAAAATGGATACGACTTCCGTGCGCGAAAACACACGCACACGCACACACACGCACACACACACGCGACATGACATAATAAAATATCAAGGTGGGGTGTATATTGAATGTCTGTTTTATTGTTTTTGAGTTAAAGAAGCCTCATGTGCAGATTGGCTGTGAAACGTTGCTGTCCACTTCTATTTTAGTTTCCTTGTTTCAGTGGAAAATTTACGTGTACAAATATGATTCTCTCTCTCTCTCTCTCTCTCTCTCTCTCTCTCTCTCTCTCTCTCTCATATATATATATATATATATATATATATATATATATATATATATATATATATATATATATATATATACTTAGTCATAAATGTTCAAGTTGGTTGAATATTTGTATAAATTTTTATCCTTGACTATTTTTAATAACTTTCACTTGTTGGGGAGGGTGGGGGGCATGAGAAAGTTTACAGAAAGCAGTTTTCTTTTTTTGGCTTTGTACAATAATTATTTTTTTCGAATTTCACCCACCTTTTAGGATTTTAATTAAAGAAAAGCTCTAAGTCAAATAAGTTGTCCTTTACTTTATATTTCCTCAGCCTCTGCACACCCTCTGATTTGTTTTAGGTTAGGCTAAGCTAACTTGAGTTAACCTAACTTAACCTAGCGTAACCTAAACTCATAAAAGTAGGTCGTACAAGAAAATCCGACCTATTTACAAAATCCAACCTAATTGATATAAAAGATAGCTTACTGTTGATGCCACTTGGGGATAGATATATATATGCCAAAATCCGCTTACGGGTGAAATATATATACATATACTATCCGAGTGTTTTGGCTCCTCTTGCGGGGTGAGACAAGGTTCCTTGCTCTCCCCTATGCTGTTTAATGTGTATATCGACGGATTAATTGCTTCACTTAATGAGGCAACAGTGGGATGTTGTATAGATAACGCAAGGATAAATAACTTAGTTTATGCCGATGATATGGTGTTAATAAGTCCTTCTGTTAAAGGTCTGGATCGGCTACTAAATGTCTGCGAAGTGTATTCGCAGAAACATGATATTCTTTTTAATGTTACAAAAACTAAGGTTATGCAATTTCATCCGAAAAGCTGTAATCAACCAGCTGATATAAGGTTTAAAATGAATGGTGAAGTAATTGAGGAAGTACAAGAGTTTAAGTATTTGGGTCAAACTATTACCAGCTCCTTGAGTGATGACTCGGATATAAGAAAACAATCTCGAAGCCTGTGTGCTAAAGCGAATATGACCATAAGGAACTTTCGTTTCTGTACAAGTGAAGCTAAAGACACACACTTCCGTACTTTCTGCAGTAATATATACGGTCAGCAACTCTGGGTGAATTATAAAAAAGGTTCTGGCAGAACCCTAAATTTGCTGTATAACAGGTCTTTTAGACTCTTACATAAATTACCCCCGAGATGCTCAGCTTCGCAAATGTTTGCTACCCGCAATGTCCCGAGCTACCGGAGGTAACAAGACGTGCTCAACACAGTCTAATGCAAAGAATTAAAAAATCAACCAACCCGATCATCCAAGCTATCCATGAGTCCTGCCATTTATCCTCTAAGCTATGGACTTCTTGGTACGAAAACGTCTGTCTGTAGCTCCACTTAACTTCGACAGTGCAGTATTATCTTTAATCAATTGTATATTTTCTATCATTAGTGGATAAACTGTCATTGTATTAATAATATTTGTCATATGGACTATAATAGTCTGCCAATAAACCTTTTCATTTTCATTTTCATATATATGTATATTTATTATTATTTATTATTATTATTATTTTTCATAATACGATTTTTAAAAACTGCTTATCTTAAATCGTCAACAATTTCTGTATAGATTTTCAGGAGATTGCAGGCACCAATCAAAGAGAAGTACTCCCAGGGAGGAGGGGGAAGGGGAACATTAGGCAGGAGACAGGGAGTGCTGGAACTCACGTTTCCTGTCACTATCCTCCTTAGCTGACCATTTTCCGTTTTATATACCCTGTGAGTAGTCCAGCATGCTCTTAAACACGCTTCTTCCTCTATTCTTTACTCTACATACGCCCATCTTACACACCACACACTCTTTTCAAAATTAAAAAAA
This sequence comes from Bathynomus jamesi, assembly GCA_023014485.1. Lineage (NCBI taxonomy): Eukaryota > Metazoa > Arthropoda > Malacostraca > Isopoda > Cirolanidae > Bathynomus > Bathynomus jamesi. The sequence continues at coordinate 154,624 of JAJOZX010004014.1, read as the reverse complement.
AGGAAAATGTTCTCGCGTTTGTACTTGATGTCGGCTTTCTTCTTTCTTTTTAGAGGGGGGGGGGTGTCATTTTCGCGGTCACTCGTCCTTGGCTTTCTCCTTCCTGCATAAGAAATGTACGGTGGTCGGTTTAAAGTTACAGGTTTGCTACGTTAGCAGCTAGTTAAGAACAAAGCCGATCCGATCGGCACTTTCGGATCACCCTATATATATATATATATATATATATATATATATATATCAATGCTGATTATATAGGAAATATAAAATAGACAAGAAGTTAATAATGTTTTCGTAAGATTGTAAAAATTTGGGGGCACAAATGCACTCTTACGCACTTGAACCCAAATTTTATTTCGCACGCCTAACTCGGGGGAAAAAAATATGAGCCCCAGAAATTGCCGAAGTACTTGTTTTGGGTAGTCAGTATTTTTGTATTTTTGTGAATATCAGAAAAATAGTTTATAATAGCGTTTGTTTTAAAGCCCCCCCCCTCCCCCATGTTAAAAAAAAAGTTCAGAGACTTTGAACCCAATTTTGTTTATCGTGCGAAAATATTAATAAAAAATAGAAAAATTGGATTCGTCAACCGAAGTGTTTACAACACGTTACTTTTACAATCTAGAATTTTTACGTGATACAAACTCATTTCCTTTATGGATTATATATATTGGATTTATGCATGCGACAGGAATGGAACTATGATTTAAAGCGTTTTTATTTATAGCCAATTCGGCTCCATCCACTAATTAAAACTGGTTTAGAAACGATAACAATGAAATAATTAATTTTATTATGATAGGTTGAAGTCATACATAACTTCTACGAGCTACAAACCTTATTTCTGATTTCTAAGACCTTAAAATTATTGCCGTTTCATTGGTTTTCGATAAAATTTAAATATTGGCTCTATTTATCAATTCTAACTTCTTTTTTGTCTCGTACATACTCGTAAACTGAGAAACAAGAAAAATGTTCGTTCTTTGCCGAATTACCGGGTGTCTCAAAATAGATGGAACCCATTGACATGATAATAATTTATTACTCAGAAAATAAACTCCAAAAAAGATTACATTTCCTGGAAGCTGATATGATAACAATTAAAAACTGAAGATTTGAGGTCTCTAGATCAAAGGATACATTTATTAGAGCACATGTTCCAAATGACCGCCGTTGCGCTGCAGACACACTTGAAGCCGACGAGCGAAGTTGTCAATCATCCTGACACCCTGCACAGAGTGCAAGGGCCTCTGAAGCACCTCGTCTGGGGCTTGTGTGCCCCAGAACACATTGTTCTTGCTATTGAGCAAGAAGTGTGCTTCGTCGCTGAACCAAACATCATCAAGAAAGTCAGGATCCTCTTCGATCTTGTTCTCGAACCACCGGCACATCACAACACGTTTTGCCATGTCAGCTGGTGTGAGTTTATGCTTGATCTGGATCCTGTATGGGTACAGCTGAAGATCCTTGATCAAGATTCTTTGCACTGACGCACGTGAAAGACCCAGATCTTGGCAACGTCTTCGGATTGACTTTTTCGGACTCCTTCCGACAGAATCTCTCACCGCATTCACATTGTCAGGAGATCTTGCAGTCACCTTCCTGCCAGATCTGGGTGTTTCTGCTTTCTTGTTGAGATTGTTTACTGATCCTGTGGCTTGAAATTGTGTTCCCAACGATAAATTTGGCTTTTCTGGGGATAATTGTTGAAGTTGAACTTCCTGCGAAATTTCGCTTGCACAGTTTTCAATGATTTCGTCTCCAAATAAGTAGTGACGCAAAAATTTTTTTCCTCCTTTGTCCAAGGCATTTTGATTGATAATTATTAGTTGTTATCGTCTCCTCTCTTCAAATCTGAAAAAATAGAACGAGAACATTAATATTGGCAGAATTATTAGCAGTGACATAGGTTGCATGTATATTGAGACACCCTGTATTATAAAAGACTCTCATCCCTCTGTTAAATTTTGAAATGCCAATGTTATTTTGAAGATCTACTTGTATTTTTGGGGATTATTTGTTCTGTGTGATATGTCCTTTGATGTCCGTTCATGTGTCCGTGAAAATAATAAATTTTTTATATAGAATAGTAACTGAATCGGACTGTATTTTCGTTGGAATAAATTTGGAATTTTGAGTAATTATTTTTATTTACACTTTTGGGGGGGGGGGGGGCGGTAGTAATTAAGTTGAATTGTTGAATCCTTATTTTTAATTTTACTTAATTTTAAAATCTTTGAATGGAATTTACACGAATTTCAAAAAGGTTTTAAATTTTGGTTAAAAAAAAATAAAAAACGTTAAATGAAGAGGAGGAGGAACGTTCATGAAATTTCAATCAACATTTTCTTTTCTATGAACGAGTTTCCGTTTTTACGGACGAAGATCTATAATGAGACTTAGTTTATAGAATGTTTGAAACGGTTTGCGAGTCAATGCGAAACTGGCTGTGAAATATGAAACTGGCTACTTTTGCAAACCAGAATCGCTAAACACAAAGGTGGAATTAGAAGTGAAAATGAAAATATTGCATTTTTTTAAACACGTACCAACCTCTTCTCCCATAAAATTAGCTTAACCCGTTAACTGCACGAGCGCCCAGTTAGAAATTTAGCCAAAAACACGGGCTACGGAAAGAGATATCTCGGTTTAAAGTTTAAACCCGAGTGTGTGTATATACGGGGCTGCGCAGAAATGGTCAGAAGCGAGGGCCCGTGATATTACGGTAGGTTGCGCAGCAAACGGGTTAATAAATTATCATTAATGAAACATTTACCAAATTTCTAATAATCTGTTGGATGTTTATTCCGTTAAATAATATTCTTAAAGATACCATTCTCATATCGAACACCCTCAAATTCTAAAAAAAAATTTCTAACCTGTATTTTATTGTTTATTAATCCGTTACTATACTATAATTATATTTGCTTATTGCTTAATCTTTGCAATTATTATCATTATTTATTATTAATTATTATTATTAAGAAATTAGTTTGATCCTTCGTTTATTTCAAAATCGAATGCTTCTTATTTTTATTTAATTTCGTATATTCGATCTTCCTTAATCCTTTCTTCTCATCCTTAAATAATCCTCCTAAGCCTCCTCCTGTCCCTTTTTCCCAGCACCTGATGAAGACTTTAAAATATGCCCAAAGCTTGTTTTAATAAATCTATTTTTTAGTGCGGTTTTAAAAAATGTATTTATGTTCTCTCTCTCTCTCTCTCTCTCTCTCTCTCTTTCTCTCTCTCTCTCACACACACACACACACACACACACACACACACACACACACAATTATTTATATATATATTTATATATGTATATATATATATCCCAAGTGACAACGGCGGATATCTGGTTTGTTCTGTCTTGAAATATGTAAAGGCTGGAAACTTTGTTTCCTTCCTCCTTCCCACAGGGATATCGAATTAGAAGTCATATATATATATATATATATATATATCGAGGCAGCACAAGTGTTGTGAAAACACTACACGGTGGATCACTGGTGAAAGTGATGAAAAGGTAGTGAAAGTGGAAATCCATTGGAATAACACTTCGAGTATCGCAAAGGATCCCTAGACCCACAATTCATTTTTGCTATGCGAGTAAACCTGAAGTTCACCTAGCGGTAAACCGCAATAAGAATCACGAGCTTTGAGCATATTCTAAAGTCTTCATCAGGTGCTGTGAAAAAGGTACAGAAAGGAGGCTTAGGAAGACTAAGTAAAGGACGAGAAGAAAAGATTAAGGAAGGTCGAATATACGAAATTAAATAAAAAATAAGAGCCATTCAATTTGGAAATAACTAAAAGATGAAAGTAAAAGTACGTAATAATAATAATAATAATTAATAATAATAATATATCTTTCCATTAACCTTTTCAAGTATTTCACATGATGTTTAACTTCCGAAGGGAGACATAAACTGACTTCACGAGATGTTTAGTGGAGAATAGATGTCTATGCTCTTCCTATACACTATCAGTCTGATCTGAGCTGAGTCAGGTAATTACTCATCTGTTGAAAACTGAAGACATTGCTATCAACACCAATATATATATATATATTTATTATTATTATTATTATTATTATTTATTATTATTATTGAGAGAGAGAAATACTGAAACACTGGTTGCAATGTCCTTAGATTTATATTGTTTGTTAATAAAATAAATCTAAGGAAATTGCAACCAGCATTTAACTATGTAAAGGGTTCCTTACATTTTTAGGTCGAAGTACCACTTTCTCCTACCATGCTTTTCTAACTACCAACATTAAGAAAGGAAACTGGTACTACCTTATGAAAGTCGTAGGGAGGGGACTGTGGTGTTTAATCTTGAATTTATTTAAAAGTTATATTTATTCTAATTATATGTACAGTATTCATCGACGTTTATACGAAGTCTGAAGCAAAACGTGAAACGCAGAGGAGGATTCGTCCTCGAATTACAAAGCAACGTCCCGAACACGTCTCTTACCGAGAAACCAGAAAAAAAACCAGAAATTCGTTTTACCTTTGGCATTCACCAGAAAATGCACTAATAACCCTCCAGTAAATTGTATCAACAACACTTGTACTGACTCAAAATTTTGATTTTGGCCTTGGACGTTAACGTTAAAGAATTTGAAATCTACGTGGATGGCAAATTGGGTAGCAATCAACTCTCAGTCGGAGAAGTTGCCCGATGTTCATCTACAACCTTCATTATCATGAAAGTAATACCAATTAACGGGTACAAATTTATAACTTTCTCGCCTACCACCCAAACGAGTTCCGAGTACCATCGATGATACGCGTACCACAGGCTGGGAATCGCTGTTTTAAAACATATCAGAGGATGCTTCTTTCAGTTTACCATTTGCTCATTATCATATGCAGATCCATATCGAAGACCGGCGATTGCCAACAGTGAATGGTAGGCTTTGGTCACTGTACCATTCGAAACGCGACACGCGTGGATGGAATACTTCTTAATCATTCTCTTTGAGCGAATCAAATCCAATGAAAGTATTCCAACTGATATAATGAGGCTCGCTTAGCATTCAGCGTATTAATGCGGTTCCAATTCAAGACTGAATTGAAAGCACGTATATTCCTTTATAGGTATAGAATTTCTTAATGTTCCCTCTTACCCCCTTCCTCTTCCTCCTCTCTGTTCGTTTATTCACTCGTTTCTTCCTTGTTTATTCTCCTTCTTTATTTCCTCTCTATTTTTCTTCATAGCTTCGTTTGCCCTTTTTCTATCTTCTTCTTCTTCTGGTCCTTCTTCCTCTTTTTTCTTTTCTTGTTTCTTCTTCTACTTCTTCTTCCTTCGATCTTTCTTGTCCTTTCTTCTTAAGTTCGTTCTTTTTATACGTTCTCCCTCTTTTTCTCAGCCACTTAATCGTGATATCGAATCCTTTCGTTCAAATCTGAATTTGTCGTGGGCGATCTTCGTCACTTGCAAACGAAAGTTTGGAAGCGAATTGTAGGAAACTTGAAATCCTTCCTCGTTTCTTCAAATCTTTTCTTCTGATTCAAATCCTCGCGTAGACAGCCAAAGTCCATCGCTTCTAATTTATATAAATGGGCACAAATTTTTCTGCAAATTTAAGGGTTTTTTTTCCCCTTTTTTTATATTTTGACTGTAAATAATTTAATTTTTACTTTAAACTTTACTTCTATTTTATAAATATTTAAACATTTTTTATTTTTTATTTTTGGAGGGATTTTTAAATATAATTTTAACTTATTTCACATAATTTTTATTTTATTTTGTTCATTTTAGAATTATTTGTAATTAAAATTATTTAAAATTATTTTTTTAATTAAAATTTATTTAAAATTTACTTTTAAATATTTATTTATTTTCCTTCAGATCGATAGCTAAGGAATCTCTCCTCTCTCTCTCTCTCTCTCTCTCTCTCTCTCTCTCTCTCTCTCTCAGATGATATCACAATAGAAGAGATGTGAAATTTGATGAGAACACTGGGTGCCCAAAGACTTCAAATAGTCTATTATATTGCTCTTGAAAACCGAAACAGTGATGTTCCTTTTGCTTTGTAATAGTTTGCAGGCTTGGTCTGTTTTCGAAGAAGAGGTATTGTCAGTATTTGAAGGCTCGGGAGTTGCAACATCCGCAAAGAAGAACGTGCGAGATGCATAAACAGTTGGATGGATCTGGTTTCCGAGCGATGGTCGCTTTTATATGATCATTTTTTTAATTTTTCTTAACTGGTTGCAATTAAAGGAAGTCAAAATCCTTCCAATGGCTATGTTCACTTTAAGGGAACTCTCTCTCTCTCATATATTTGTGATTTTGTTAATATATATAAAAGAGCTGCATATTCTTATATATATATATATATATGTTTTTTTTTGTTTTTTTGCGAAATTGGTCTTTTTGCAAATTCTCCGGTCAGTTTGCAAAGAAACCAAAACAATAGTAATTTTACAAAACCGGTCAATTTGCAAAACACACAAAAATCGGCCACTTTGCAAAATCACCAATAATCTTGTCGGTGTACTTACAAAATCTCTTGTTCTAATACTGTAGAACCTTCTAGCTCCTAACTTAACCTAACCACAATGACACGGTTAGGTTAGGTTAGGTTAGGTTAGGAGCTAGAAGGTTCTACAGTATTAGAACAAAAGATTTTGCAAATACACCGACAAGATATTGGTGATTTTGCAAATTGACCGATTTTGTTTTTGCAAAATGATGAAGCATTTAAGGTCATTTTGTAAAATTACTATCGTTTTGGTTTCTTTGCAAACTGACCGGAGAATTTGCAAAAATACCGATTTCGCAAAAAAACCGTAATATATATATAATATATATATATATATATAATATATATATATATTATATATATATATATAATATATATTATATACTTGCTTAGAGTGAAAATTTCTCCTACATTTTCGTCGGTGGTCGTTGAAGTTATATTAGCTTTACATGTTACATTTTTTGCTTTCTTCAAAGTTTTAAAAAGTTTAGAGTGCGCTCATTTATCGTATAAAACGATTATTTTTTCAAATTTCACTCACGTTAAGGTTTTAATTAAAAAAAACGAAATCAAATTATTACCTCTTCATGATACCTCAGGATTTTACACCGGTTTTTTGTTTCATTTCATTTTAGGTTAGGTTAACCTAACCTAAATTGAACCCCATAAAACATCTACAACAAAGTATTGCTATTTCGCATGTAGGAGGAAAGTGATACAAAAAATAGCACCGAACAGGAACGAACGTAACTCATATATATATGGTGGTGCAAAAAACAGGTTGTTATTGTTTGCTGTTTTTTTCTTTTTCTTTTTTTGGTCTATGCAATAGACAATTAAATTCCTTTTACATAGAAACTGGATATAGTATACGAGTATAAAGTTTGAATGAAGTATTTGTCATACGTAGGATGTCGCATGTAGGAGGAAAGTGATACAAAAAATAGCACCGAACAGGAACGAACGTAACTCATATATATATATATATATATGGTGGTGCAAAAAACAGGTTGTTATTGTTTGCTGTTTTTCTTTTTTTTTTTTGGTCTATGCAATAGACAATTAAATTCCTTTTACATAGAAACTGGATATAGTATACGAGTATAAAGTTTGAATGAAGTATTTGTCATACGTAGGATGTCGCATGTAGGAGGAAAGTGATACAAAAAATAGCACCGAACAGGAACGAACGTAACTCATATATATATATATATATGATGGTGCAAAAAACAGGTTGTTATTGTTTGCTGTTTTTTTCTTTTTCTTTTTTTGGTCTATGCAATAGACAATTAAATTCCTTTTACATAGAAACTGGATATAGTATACGAGTATAAAGTTTGAATGAAGTATTTGTCATACGTAGGATGTCGCATGTAGGAGGAAAGTGATACAAAAAATAGCACCGAACAGGAACGAACGTAACTATTATATATATATATGGTGGTGCAAAAAACAGGTTGTTATTGTTTGCTGTTTTTTTCTTTTTCTTTTTTTGGTCTATGCAATAGACAATTAAATTCCTTTTACATAGAAACTGGATATAGTATACGAGTATAAAGTTTGAATGAAGTATTTGTCATACGTAGGATGTCGCATGTAGGAGGAAAGTGATACAAAAAATAGCACCGAACAGGAACGAACGTAACTCATATATATATATATATGGTGGTGCAAAAAACAGGTTGTTATTGTTTGCTGCTTTTTTCTTTTTCTTTTTTTTGGTCTATGCAATAGACAATTAAATTCCTTTTACATAGAAACTGGATATAGTATACGAGTATAAAGTTTGAATGAAGTATTTGTCATACGTAGGATGTCGCATGTAGGAGGAAAGGACCCAAAAATCTCTAATAGTTTTTGAGTTATATTAATTCAAAGTACGGTTAACTTTTTTGTGGGACACCCGTTATATGGTGGTGCAAAAAACAGGTTGTTATTGTTTGCTGTTTTTTTCTTTTTTTCTTTTTTGGTCTATGCAATAGACAAATAAATTCCTTTTACATAGAAACTGGATATAGTATACGAGTATAAAGTTTGAATGAAGTATTTGTCATACGTAGGATGTCGCATGTAGGAGGAAAGTGATACAAAAAATAGCACCGAACAGGAACGAACGTAACTCATATATATATGGTGGTGCAAAAAACAGGTTGTTATTGTTTGCTGGTTTTTTTCTTTTTTTGGTCTATGCAATAGACAATTAAATTCCTTTTACATAGAAACTGGATATAGTATACGAGTATAAAGTTTGAATGAAGTATTTGTCATACGTTTTGTAAACAAAACAAAAATCCGTATGTACAATTTGAAACGTTGAATACATAAAAATTAATTATTTTGTTTGTTTTTTTGTATTTTAAATTCAAAATAGAGATAATTAAATTGTAGGTTTACGCATACACACGTTAAATGTTATGAAAATATAGTAAAATATTCGGTATACTCGTAAAAAAAATATTAATTACGTAATGTTAGGCCAATGCCCTAGGTCAGGAGATCATCAATTAATTTTTTCTGCCGTTCGCATACGTGTTTCTGTAATTCTACAAAGGTATGCTGGCCACACTTTATTTTTGTTTTAAGGAGTATTTTCATAATGCGGCCGACATTGTTAGTGAAATTACCTTAAAGTTACCATTTTTAATCTCCCGAATGAAGAACTAAAATTTAAGCTTCAAAAAAGTGAGTCAAAATTTGTTCATATCTTAATCCTTTAACGACGACTGTTACAAATTGGTAGCGTTTCAAATACACGCATTCATAACTTAAACCTACAAAAAATTCCGGCCTTAAGGGGTTAAAGTAAATCCTATAATCAATGTGTGGTTATTCCCAATGGGCCATATAAAATCTGGCGGTGGCCCGGGTCCGACCCGCGATCCGCCTATTCGTGACTCCGGCACCAGAAGATATTTAATACTTTCAACTATATTCAATATTTTCTGTACAGTTGTTTATAGGGGCAATGAAGGACAGGAAATTACGTCATATTCAAAATCCTAATATCATGCGATGGTACATTAAAATATTAAGTACGTATCACCGTCCATAAAGGACGTACAATTTTAAGTATTACATCTTAGGAGTTGCCAAATATGACGCAAAGATAGTTACGTTTCATAGCGATAATTGCTTACATCATGCGCAGTTTATGTACGTAAAGTCGTAACATTTATATACAGTAATTCGAATTCACTGCTGTTAATCATCATCAAAGTCGAGTTAATATTCTTTTCATAACTCATTTTAGGTAACAATCAAAGAAGCTGAACACAGTTTAACTTACGATACGAGTCAGTCAATGGGCCGGAGACATTTACTGCGAAGGTATGTTATTCGCTTTAATAGGAGATTTAAGTACGTCCAAAGTAGCAATATAATAATACGTACATGAATAATGATGCCTGAATCTGTACTACTGTTACTACTTCTTGTACTAATAATAGTAATGATGATAATAATAATAATAATGTACATTTTTTTACACCTACATTCACTGCGGTTAAATGTGCTTAGAACAATTTCATACACCGTAAGATCAATAAGAAATTTTTTGTAGATGAGCAAGAATAGTGGGTGTCTAAGGAACTAAAATTTCTTACTAGGATTTAATGATGACTTTATATATCACGTATACTCACCGGGAGACTCGTCTAATGATGATCCGTTATATCGTAGGTTCTTTGTTGTATAAATTTCAATTTAATAGTTACCGGAATGTGTCGGAATCGGAAATGAATATTTTAGTCTTAATTTAAGTGTGATTCGTAGACAACTATTCACCCTTTTTTTACGTAATTATACGATTTGTTTTTAAGGCAATTAAAGTCTGAAAATATAAAGTGAATTCTATTATTATTTATTACTTGGACTCTTCAGTTAGGATACCCAATGAAGGAAAGGGTACGTGACCCAGTGACCGAAATTTTTAATAGTTTCTACCACTCATTCTTGATTGATTAAAGGATCAGTAACACTTAATTCACTGGTTGGCAGTGGTGCCTGCCCTCTTCAACTAACCTCTTGATGACCTTTCGGGCCGGAGTTGGCACTTAATATGATTAAGAAAGTTATCGTTACGGCTTCGATTCCCTGCTATTTCTTTGTTTTTTGGGATTGCACCGAAACAATTATAGTTTGCAACGGAAATACGAAATTCTCTCTATATACCTTCGATAGTCGTGTATTATTGCTGTAGTTAGGTACTGTGTACACACACACACACACACACACACACACACACACATATATATATATTTTTAATTGATAGGTTTGTTTCTAGGAAACCTTAGAAGTATAATAAAAAGGAAAACCAAGGACGCAACATACAGCATGACTTTAATATAGGTCCAACGTTTCGAAGGATACAACCCTCATCTTCAGGGAAAATTTTAAAATTATAAAAAGTAAAAAAATAAGCAAAAATTTCTTAAAACAAACTAAGAAATTATTAAATAAATCTTACAGTAAAAGATTAAAAAAGATAAATTATAAACTTTAAAAATTATAAAAAATAAAAATAAATAATTTTTAACATTTTTTATTTCTTACTGTGTAAAATTTATTTTAATAATTTCTTAGTTTGTTTAAAGAAATTTTTGCTTATTTTTATAATTTTAGAATTTGCCCTGAAGATGAGGGTTGTATCCCTCAAAACGTTGGATCTATATTAAAGTCATGCTCTATGTTGCAACCTTGATTTTCCTTTTTAATATATATATATATATATATATATATATATATATATGAAGAAATAGTGAAAAAAGCAAAAAAGTGAGAAACTGGAAGACAGTGGAACTCGATTCTGTCACATGGTATCCCAGTCACCAGCTTTAGCCCGACAAGCCATCCATTGAAACAACGAGACTTTAGCGATGTTTGACCGTGTTCCTCTTACTAAGAATCGCCTTAAATTATGCACAGAAATGCTTTCACACTTTGCCTCTTCCTTATTTGCATTTAAGATCTAATACAGTAAAGGCATTTCAAGGGTTTATATATAAAAACCACAAAAAATAAGAGTTTAAGACTCTAAAAGCCCTTCAACTAAAATGAAGAGATTTTGTGGTGGTTCGCTCACTTCAAGATTGAAGCTTGTCATGAAAATGGCTGTTTGAATTTAACCCAAAACGCCCACTTTTCTCATTTTAATTTTGTTTAATGGTTTTAAGCTTCTACTCATTAAGGAACATCACGGTTGTGATATATATATATATTATATATATATATATATATATATATATATATATATCAGAGCTGGGCACTTGCGGCATATTTTGCGGTACTGCGGTACTACCGCACTACCAAACCGGTACCAAACCGGTACGCGGAAATTTGAATGCGGTAGCGGTACTGCGGTACTTTCAGCGATCCTTTGCGGTACTGCGTTATGCGGTTCCGGTTTGCGGTTTGCGGTAGTACCGCAGTACCGCAGTACCGCAAAATATGCCGCAAGTGCCCAGCTCTGATATATATATATATATATATCACCTCGTTAACCTCGTTGCAGTTCCGTGTGTTGGTCTCTCTTCACACGAAGGTTAAGCTGGTGGCCCCGCCTCTAGGTGTGGTTTGGTGGAGGAGAGTGTTGTTCTCTTGCGCTCTCTACCGCACATAGCCAGGTACACCCGGCTCATCTGGTACCGTACTGAGCCAGGCATCTAGTCTTCTCTTGAAGACTTCAACTTTGATCCCTGTAACGTTTCTGAGGTCCGTTGGAAGCTGGTTAAAAAGTCTTGGCCCCCTGACAGCCAACCTATTTCCCTTCAGTGTTGAAGAGGTCCCTTGTCGGGCCTTTAATTTGGGAACACTGCACATTCTGCCTTTCCTATTTTCCAGCGTTGTTTGGATAGTAATTGGGTTTAGTTTTAGGTTTGACACCAGTTTTTCGATCACTTCCGATACGTAGATTATGGTGTACCTCTCTCTTCTTTCCAGGGAGTACAGATTTAGTTTACGGTAAGTAGTCTTTCCCAGTAGACGAGTTCTTTGCAGACATCAATTTTGGCTGTGAAACATCTCTGAGTTTCTTCTAGTTTATTAGTTTCTTCTTTTTTATATGGGGACTTCAAGACTGAGCAGTATTCAAGTTTTGGTATGATCAGTATTTTCAGCAGGGGAATCATTACTGTCTCGTCCCTTTTTTTGAACGGTCTTAGTACCTGTTCTGCGACTCTCTTTGCTTTGTTTATCGTTATCTGATTTTGTCTCGAATAAAATATATATATATATATATATATATATTGTGTGTGTGTGTGTGCGCGCGCGCGCTCGTGCTTTGAAAATTTAGGTTAAAAATGATTGTTGTTAAACAGATTTTGGCATTTCCCATACGTGTACGTAAAACAGGTGGTTACATAACTGCGTCATGTGTTCCATGGATTAGGTTGTTGAAGGTTAAACGTAACTGGCAGGCCACTGAAGGATGGTTAAAACTGAAAATGTCTCAGACTTCCAAAACAGACTATTGTTGCAACTTGCAACGTCAATCAGGTGTGGCTATTTCGCAGATAATGGTCATCACAGGATTATTGAAGCTACTATCTCTCCGGTTTATAAGACATGGTTGACGGAGGAGAAAACACTATACAGGAAGGAGGAATTGAGGCAGAAAGTCACTGCTGTAGGACAGGGCTCGATGATGTTTAGCAGCAAGTGACCAACGCCTTCAATTAGCGACGGGAGAAAGCCATTTTCACTCAAACCCTACACAGCATCTAGATTTGGTAGTTATCACCCTCTCCGAAAACCACTCCTCTGCCAAAAAGAGGAACGTTCGCTTCGCACAGTAGGTTTCTACAGCACTAAGATTGGATGGTGGACCAATGGAAAAAAGGTTGTGTGGTTCAGTGTACCCTGACTCACGCTATTTTGTACCGACGACAGGGTGGAAGAGTGGCACCAGCGTCAAGAACGTATGAACTCTGCATGTGTTAAGTCTGTTATTTAGACCGTTGGCGAAGAAATGATGGACTAGTGTGACTAGGCCTATCTGCGCACCCAGGAATGCTTCATTTCTACCCAAGTGGTGATGACTACTTCCAGCATGACAATACTTCCACTCATTGTGTTGGATTAGTTCGATGACTATGAGGAAAACTTTCAGCATCTCTCCTGGCTACCAAAGTCACTACATCTCAGTCAGTTTGAGAATCTGGAGGATCTGTTGCCGAAGTGTAGCTCACTAACATCAGCACTGAAGGAGATGGAGGCTACACTGCTGTTAAAATAGAATAAAATGGACTATACTCATATGAATGTTTTTGCCTTTCCATCAAAAATGGACTAAGCTGCCTTCTATCATTTCGTGGAAGCCATACCACGGAACAGTCAAACTGTCATTACGATATGTAGTGGCACAACACTATATTAAGATGAAGTTTTCAACTTTTCAGAGATTTACAGTGTGTGTATATATATATATATATATATATATATATATGTGTATGTATGTATGTATGTATGTATACAGTACACACACACACACACACACACACACACACACACAGGGTGTCCCAGAAGTTCTTCCCCATAATGTACAACATATTAACATTTTGGGCAGGACTTCTGGGACACCCTGTGTATATATACAGTGTGTGTGTGTGTGTGTGTATACACACACACTAGTATATTAATTTGTTAGTTAATTAGATATAGAGATAGATGGATAGTTAGTTCAATTCTTCTCTGCGAATAAGCTCATATTAAAAGCACTTAATTTTTTCAACCCATCTATCTGTGCGTTTTTTTTTCAGATAATAATTCATCGAGAAATGATGAAATATTAGAAGAAAAATGATGTCTATAAATTCATCGTTGAAACTAGATACATTAATTACTCGTGAGAGCCAAAACCATTCACTATCTTGGATGAATTATTTCTATTACGATCACGTTCATAACGTTTATAATTAATTTATGAATATAATATTACCTTTTATATTTAGTTTACCATAATTCCAAATTTATATTTTTAAGATTTCGGATGAAAAATATGAAATCCGAAGTTAGTAAACAAAAAACGAGTAGGAGAATTGAGAAGGAAATAATTAAAAACTAGATTAAAATTTTTTTTTTCTTAAGAATGAATGGATGGTTTATAAAGTTACATTTCAATTTAAAAAAACTCTCTTGTGAATTTGTCCTCCTTTCCTAGCGACCGTCCGAATAAATGAGCGCTGATTCCTTCCCTGCCACACACCCCTTATCCCACCCTTCACCCCACCCCTTCAAAGCTCTTTCAAGCGTCCTTCTCCGACTTGAACCCGAACTTCCAATCAGCTGTCGACGCTTTCGTCCATTCGATCCGAATTAAATTTAAAGCGAAACTGGCATTCTGATTTTCTCAGTTAACATCGCGTATCTGGAACCAAAGTTACGCATACACACGCTGTGTGCAACATACGTTATATCAAACTGGGCCGAGCGAGGGAGATCTCAAAGTAGGAGACTCCTGATGACGAAACAAATAAAAAGCCAATTTTGACAAAAAGCGGATTCTCGTGTTGTGGTAGTCGTTTGGTTCATTATTTTAACTGATAATTTTTATCTTAAATTTTAAAAATATTTATTTTTCGTAAAAATTATCTTTTAATATACGATTTATTATTACTTATTTGTTACTGATTATCCAATCGGAAACTCGGACTGAGTAGAGAACCCGAGTCTCTCTCGAAATTAAACAATCCATTGAAACTCTATTTCCTAATTGTAAGACGCGCAACCAAAGGATGGTGGATAATAGGATACTATTAAATTTTAGATTAATTACAGCTATTATTATTTTATATATTTTTCTTTTAAATTAAAATTACATTAAATATATATTACAAAGTTTATCCAATCACTAAACTTTTAATAGGTTGTGAATGAAATTTTTGTTATAATTATTTAAGACAAAATCCAAATTATTTGCGTATAAAAAAATTCCCATTAAAAATTATCACAAGAAAAATTAAACTAAAAAGAAATTCTAAAATATTATTTTTTTTTTAATAATTTTTAACAATTTGTTTATAAATTTTTAAACATAAAAATATAAACAAAATAATTCACTCATGAAAAGGTTGTCCCAACTTTTTACACCAAACTACGAACAACGAATATTTAAAGTTTGCTCAATATTCAATTCCAACAAAAATAAAGTATCGAGTAAAAAACACCTTTATGATAGACACATAAGATTCAAAATAAAATGTTTAAATTTGAAATATATTATCCTTAATAATAATAATAATATTAATAGCAAAAAAGGAATATCTATTTGGCTCCTCCAAAATGGAGTCGGCACAGACGCCCTAGATTGTTAGTTTAAAGGGGCCAGAATTTCATAACGAAAACCGCCAGCTATTAGGTCTTCAGATGGCCAATGAAAGCGTTGAATCGAAGGAACAGTGATAAAGTAACAGTCAAAACAAGAGATTACGACTCAGGTTTACAACTCTCTCGCTTCCAAAACCCTCTGTTTACATATATATATATATATATATATAATATTATATATATATATATATATATATATATATACACACACGTTTACAGTGTATTAATTTCTCCACCAGGACAAAGACAGAGTAAGTGTGAGACAGAGAAATAATAACAGTATGAAAATCAGACGAGGTAATAACCTTAAATACCGCGAGAAGACCCCATAAACAAAGTAAACTCTTAATATCGGACCATTATGTTTCGGCAAAACACGTGAAAAATCCTTTAAAATTTCCGTTAACGTCAAGAAACAAAGGCATTACTAATTTAAAACAAAGATACCCCTACTTATGGCATCACATATGGACAACAAAACTTATATATATATATATATATATATATATATATATATATATATATATATATATATATATATTGTATATCGCTTTTTCTGTACTACAAACGTTCCTAGTTGAATGACATTTGCGGTACTGGACAAAATGTTGAATTTGGATGTACGCTGTAAAGTTTAATTGATCCATACAGACCACCGATATTAAAGGTTTAATTGGTCTATCTCTCTCTCATCTATATATATATATATATATATATATATATATATGGGAACATTCTATTACAGGCTTATTGCTGTTGCCTGCTGCTTCCCAAAATTACTTTAGAAACTTTTGCTACGCCGATTAAATATATTGATAGTAATTCAACTGTTTATAGTTTTTTCTTGGATAGAAGCAAAATATATGATACAGGGTGTCCCATAAGTCCGGCATCATAGGAAAAATAATAAAAAAAGGCAAAACAAAAGCTTTTATTTACAGAACGTGCTCAATATGTCCATCATTGTTTTCAATACACAAATTCAGACGTGATACCCAGTCAGCAAACACACGGTGAATGATGTCAGGAGTAATGGTGTTACATGACACCAATAATGCGCTGCCGCAAATGTTCAACACTCCTAATTTTATCTGCGTATACCAGCGCTTTCAAGTGGCCCCAGAGATAAAAATCTAGTGGCGTGAGATCCGGGCTTCTAGCTGGCCATTCCACAGGCCCTCGACGTCCTATCCAGTGACCAGGGAATTGTTGGTACAGGTATTCCCTTACTTGGGTGCTGTAATGTGCAGGAGCGCCGTCTTGCTGGAACCATGTTGGGAAATTTCTTCTTCGTTCAAGACACTGGGAAATGCTTCTTCCTTGAGCATACGTAGGTAGGTGCCTCCAGTGACATGTTCATCGAAAAAGAGGGGGCCTATGATGCGATCCTTCCAAATGCCACACCATACCATCACCCGAGATGCACCTTGTTCCTTTGAAGAGGTATACCAGTGAGGGTTGTTTTGAGACCAGTAGCGGGTGTTCTGTCGATTTACCTCACCATTTCCATAAAAAACAGCCTCGTCACTGAACAGAATGGTAGACGGGAAATTGGCATCCCGAGCATAGACATTATGGCCTGTAGAAAGAGAAAAATATGAATTATGGTTTGTAGAAATAGAAAAATATGAATTTCTCCTATGATGCCGGACTTATGGGACACCCTGTAGAATGAATCACGTGTGATACTCTGTTTTAAAAATTAGAAGAAAGGAAGGTACTGTGAGTGTACACCCTTGACAGTTGGTTAGGTTAAGTGGTGATATTTTCGTTAACATATTCGTTAGTATTTCATTAAAATATTCGTTAGTTTTAACGAAAATATCACGACTTAACCTAACCAATTGTCAAGGGCGGACAGTTGGCCTAATCGGGAAAGAAGAAATTGTCAGGGTATAACGGAAAAGTACCGAAAGGAATGTTCCTAGATATGTATTAAATTGAAATTTTGGTTCACTCATCAAACTTTTATATTTAGATTAAACAATTTAGATTAAACAATTCGAGCGTTTTGCTTCAAGGCTCGTTACTTTCGCCCCTTATGTTTAATATGTATATTGATGGTTTAATTACTTGTTTTAATGAGGTAAGGGTGGAATGTTGTATAGATAACGTAAAAATAAATAATTGTCTATGCTGATATGGTATTAATAGGTCCTCCAGCCAAAGGTCTGCGTTATATTAGAGAAACTTGTGTATTATGGTCATAGAAACATGCTATTAGTTTTAATGTTACTAAAGCTAAGGTTATACAGTGTACAAAGTGTACAAGTAAGGCTAAAGACGCTCGTTTTCGTACTTTCTGCACTATTATCTATGGCAGCAACTGTGGGCTGATTATAGAAAGGGGTTCTGACAAAACCCTAAATTTGCGTTAGAACAGATCTTTTAGACTGCTGCATAAGTTACCTCCAAGATGTTCAAGTTTGTAAATGTTCACTAACCACAAGGTCTCGAACCCACCCACCTCACAACCGCCAGAGGTAACAAATCATGCTCAATGCAAGAGGAGGTGTCAGTTTTAGGGAGCAAAGTGAAATCTTTAGATTTTCAAAGATTACTAGTGACCAAATGATGCATTTTTATGTGCTAAGTCGAAATATGGCCTTAAAATAAAGATTTGACCACTCCTAGCTACGTATATTTGAAGTTGAAGTTTACGAAAAATCAGCAATTTTTGCAAGTATTTTTTTTATTGTATATAACTACATTTTACATACATTACATACAATTAAAGACATTTTCATTGTATTTCAATATTAAAGCTTAGAAATATAGATAGGTTTCTTGAACTTTGCCAAGGATCCCATGTCTACCTTGCTCTTTGTTCCTGGACATGAGCTCCCTACTGGCCACCTGGCCACTGATGTACGCCTCCCTCCTCTCTTGTGAGTAAACATGTTGTGCTGCTTCAGTTATCATCCTTACACACCTCTCTACTGACTGTATGTGTGAAGGCCATGCAGGAACTTCCATTGGTCTATCCAGAAACTCCTTGATTGCAGCAGTGGTGAGGGAGCAGGTCAGAGGAGGCTCAGTCACGCCAGAGTTCCAGTCAATAAGCTCCGAGTTTGGTGGCATCTGGGTTGATGTCAGGAGTCTTCCTGGGTCTGACACCAGTCTCCTACCTGTGTGTCCTCATCTCCTTCACCTCTGATTTCCAGTATCCTCTTCACTGCCTCCCTCCTCCTCTCCTCCACCTCACTGCACAGCATGGCCTGGAGCACAGCCTCAGTGTGCATACCAGGCTGATCTCTTCACTGTAGGCATCACTATTCCTATCACCTCCTTCTTCTGACTTCTGAGCAGCTCCAGCTGGTACAGTACGTGCCTGGGACCCTCCACCCAGCTGTGATTTAACTTGATGTTGAACCAGTTTGGCATGTAGACTTCCACTATGAATTCCACAATTATCCTCAGATTCTTCAGGTTCCTACCCTTCAGCCCATGTTTGGAAATCCACAATCTGCAGAACCTTAGAGCCGTGGTGAGCCACCTACTGTGACAGACTGGCCCAATCTCCAGGAGAGCTAGACTCTGAGGTACCTCTCCCGATCTGATGGCAGTGATGATTCTGTAGCCATATGATTGGTCTGTGCTGAGGTCCTTGACTATCTCCTGACTGAGATGGTGTAGAGGAGGACCAACAGTGATCCTCGTGAAGTTTGGGTTGATCTCCAGCTCAGTGGCAGTGTCTAACATCTTCCCTAGGGGCCCAGACCACTTGTTGTTGCTCAATGTCTTGCCATCGTGCAAGTCACAGACAATCCACACCAACTTCCTGCTAAGCTTGGCCTCCATATAATGCATTACTCCTCCCTCCCAGCCAGTATTCACATTAGTACTGTCACCACCTATGGCCAAAAGGGTCTGGTCTTCTCCTCTCTCTCTTAGCCGGTTCACCAGATGATCAGCAATGACCTCAGCATGACTTCTCTCCTCTGCAGCTTCCTCTGGTACAAAATGCCACAAATATTTCCAATCTGGTTCATTGCACACTGTGCAGTGTTCTTCCTTAATGAGGCCAGGAAACTGCCTGTCACTGCCCTCAGCTTCCATCATCACTTTGGTGTCATCTCTTTTCCCATCAAAGAAGATACAGGTGATGCCATTTTCCCTAATCTCTTCATCAAACTTCTTGACCAGCTCCTTAGTCCGTCTCTCCTGAGCCCTCCTCACCTTGTTGTGATCAATCACCAGTGCTGTGCCAAACTCTGTGATAAGACCAGTATCAATCCAGGCAGCAGTGGCAATCTCTGCAGTCTTTCTCAGCCCAGTGTGATGTCTCAAGCTAGCCAGAGCTATGTTGGTGATATCTTCAGTGTTGTATTTCTTCTTAGCCACAGGCAAGGAAGAAGTTGTCGCAGCCTCTGGTATGAAGTCTTCGTCCTCCTCTCTCCTCCCTGCCTCCTCCAGTATATCTCCAGTCTCCTCCAACTCCATCTCCAAAAGTGACTCCTCCCTCAACTCCTCTTCTTTCTTGGCTGACTCCTCTGCCTTCCTCCTCCTCTTCTCCTCGGCCTTCCTTCTCTGCTCCTGTCTCTGCAGCACTGCTTCCTGTCTCCTGGTCTCAGGATGATCAGCTAGACCCACCTGGTGTGCCCCCACACTTCCCACCTTTTCTCTCTGACCTTTAATGAAGGCAAGCTCCAGCACTGGTATCTTCTGCTCGCTCCTGCAGCTGCAGTCAATGTGAACATCACTGTTGCAGACAGGGTTGCACCCAAGCTCACTGCAGCTCCTGATCGCACAGTGACAGGTCAGGATGTCCACCAATTTGTCCAGTTTCATCATGAACCTATCTTTGACCTCTAGCTTCACATTGCCAATGGACACCTTCACTGCCTCATCCCACAGTGCCTTCACTTTAGCCCTGATCCTGACCACAGTGTTGATTACAGGTCCTGTGAATAGAGCGTTGGCCTTTCTCCACTGAGTCAGTAGCCCTGGAACAATGCTGTTGTTAATCAGGTCATTAACTGGGTAATTCCTCCTGTCTTCCTCACTCATCTCTCTCTCCTCAACAAACCATACCTCAGCAGATCTCTGGCTGTGGGCAGCTCAGCAGGGGGAAGTTCCCTCCCAGTCCCCACCAAATGACTTAGGTGACAACTTGATTTGCTTCGGGTTCTGATTTCTTTCTGATTCATCCTGTGGACCTGTGAACAAAAGAAATGTAATTGAAATTTGGATAGGTCTACTGATTATGATTACAGAAAATGAAGTTAATTGAAATTCTTAACCTTTTATCTGAGTTTATAGGAAGATATTGTGTTGTTATAGGTACAAGACTTAATTAGTCAAAGTAATGACAATTTCATATATTTGTCATATCAAAATATACAGAAAGTTTGGGTCACACATAACATTTCGAATAATTTGCATTACACAATATTTACATTACGAAGTAATCAAAATTGTCAAAACGGAGGGAAAACACGCATTCACAATCAAAACTTCAGCATTTGTGACTATGTGAAACTTAGAAACCATACTGCACACCAAAAATAACCAAAGTTGACAGAAACCATACTGCATACCAAAAATAACCAAAGTTGAGCACACACACATCAATGGCACATTGATATACGATGCTACAGTCATATTTAGGTTATATTTCAAACCTTTATGGTCAAATATAAGTAGGTAAATGGCTTTTTTGAACAACACTAAAGATATTTCTAAGTTTGCTAGATAATATGACATCATTTGAGCATTAGTAGTTTTTGAATTGTTGACTTTACTAAAATTGACACGCCCTATCAATACAGTCTAATGCAAATAATTCAAAACTCAGACCATCGAATAATTGACCAACCTATTCATCAGCCCTTCTTTGGGTGTTTTAGAACTTAGTTTTTATTATTACTTGCTTCATTACTTGTATTTGTTATATGTCATGTTAATTATAATGTTTCAGACCAACAAAGACCGTAGGGTCCTAGGGACCTACAATTTTACGTGGGTTCCGAACCACAAAAACCTTAATTTTACTACCTTAAACTATACCCAATCCCTCAACATATGCGTCAAATCGATTTTTAAACATGTTTATAGACGTGCTACTAATTACTTCTACTGGCAAACTATTCCAGCTATTTACTATTCTATGCGTAAAAAAGTTTTTGGATACTGCTGTCTCGAACCTTCTACTTGTCAACTTACACCCGTTATTTCTAGTCCTATTATATTGAGATATTTCGAAAAAGCTATTATATCTCTATCTACGTTATCGAACCCATTCATAATTTTAAAAACCTGGATTTGATCACCCCTTTGCCTCCTAATTTCGAGCGTAGTCAATTTTAGCTCCTTAAGCCTATCCTCGTACGACTTTCACCTAAGCGACGGAATCATCTTAGTTGCTCGTCTTTGAACTCTCTCGATTTTGTCTATATCTTTTCGCATATGCGGATTCCAAAATTGGATCGAGTACTCCAAATGGGGTCTGACTAATGATTTATAAAGAGGAACAATAATATCGCGCGATTTGTACTCAAAATTCCGAGCTATAAAACGTAGCACTTTGTTCGCTTTATTGACCGCTGCTGTACTTTGTTTCGCCACTTTTAAATCACCAATGACTATAACTCCTAAATCTTTTTCCTGTTCTACGTTTGCCAACTCCTTCCCTGACATACTATACGCAAAATTACCATTACGCGAACCAAATATGTAAAATTTTGCACTTATCGACGTTAAAATCTCATTTACCATGTGACTGACCAATCAACAATTTTATCCAGATCTTCCTGGATTTTACCTCTATCTTCGTCATTAATCGCCCTACCACCCAACTTCGTGTCATCCGCAAACTTCGAAACTGTACTGACTAGACCGACATCTAAATCGTTAATCGTGTTGGTGGTGGTGGTGGTGGTAATTATATTCTGAAAGTTACTTTTTCTCCTACCAATAAAGTTTCAAGTTTCAATTCTAGCATCATGAAAAAGAAAAACTATGGTATTTGTCATTTACCATTACTTATTCGGACTATAGTGGATTTAATTTTCCCAGAAGAGTTCCTTGTTCCATGCACGGTCTGTGTTTAACATATATATATATAACTTATATATATAACTTATATATATATATATATATATATTGTGGGTGTGTAAAATAAGAAATCTAGATGAATTCTTTAACATACTGTAGATACAAATCAGTCTAGAACAAGTTCAAACACGAATCTCTTAATGAATTTAAAACTCTTGAAAGGAAATATAATTAAGGCTCTTTCACAAATATGAAAAAATATGGAGTTATATGGAGTGCCATGTTTCTGAATAAATGCAAAGAGAGCATAGCCAAGCCACTAATACTTACCATGGAGATAATCACACGACACGGGACAAATTCCATTTCCATTTGAAAAAACGCGAAAATTGTTCTTCTATTCGAAGTAGATAATACATCAATGTCTAAGAACTATCACTCAGTAACTCTTACCTCCCACCTTGTAAAGTGCTTTGAACACGTAATTAGGGACAAAAATTGCTTATTACCTACAAGATAAGAATATATTCACACCGAACTAACATGGCTTTAAGGGTAGAAGTTCATTGCCTATCACACTTTATTAGACCGCCAAGAGGAAATACTAAAAAAGTGTCGACGTCAAAACATACTCGTAGATATAGTTTATAGTGATTTTGCTAAAACCTTCGGTGAATGTCATCACGGAATTATAGCACACAAACTTAATAAAATAGGTATTACTAGAAAACTGGGACGATGGATATTTAATTTTCTGGTCCAAACAACACAGAGAGTATTAATAAATGAAGATAAATCTGAAGTCTCCAAAATTCGTCACCCCTGTTCCACAAGGTACAGAATTAGCTCCCTTCCTGTTTACAATAATAATAATGATTACAAATACTGATGCAGATATTAATAATAACACTGCAGTATCGTGCTTCTCGGACGACACAAGGATACGCCAAAAAATATAAACAATGAAAGGCGACAGAAATATTACAAAATGACATCGAACTAGTACAGTCGTGACAAAGGTTTAAAAAAAAACAAAAATAACAAATTTCTTCTTTATATCCTTTTCTGAGCAAAACATTTTCATTCAATATATTTTAAAATTAGAAAGTGACACTTGTTATGAAATTGCTTTTTGCAGTAATAGATTTTATCCTCTTGCTGATGAAAACCAAAAGTTCAGAGCCGGAGGCTGATTTGTAAAAAGGTAGGATTTCCACATTATCCTGCCTTTCGTGAACATTTTTCTAAATGATGTTTATAAAATATAAAGTTAATGTATTTTTTTCAATATAAAATTTAGTTATTTAGTAATAATATCTATTATATTCTTTATTTTATATATAATATATATATATATAATATATATATATTATATATATATATATATATATATATATATATATATATGTTTTAAAATTATCAGTATTTAAAAAAAAATACTTTCTTAAATTTAGTTTAGTTTGGATAGATATAATTACAGTTTTCAAGGCGGAGATTGTAGACACCAATCGACCAGGGAAGTACTCCGGAGGGAGACGTTAGGCAGAAGACAGGGAGTGCTGGAACTCCCGTTTCTTTAGCTGATCTTTTTCTGTCTCTTCTACCCTGTGAACAGTCCAGCATGCTCACACACACCACACACACACACACACACGCACGCTTCTTCTTCCGCTATTCTTCCCTACACATACATGCATTTTACACACTACACAATCTTCTCAAAATTTATAAAATAAATAAATAAATAAGTAGGCATCGTGCACCTCAGAGACGTTGATTTTGGACCGCGAATTCCCGTGTCTACTTCAACCACTCTCGAACAACGTGATCCGAGAACGAGACAGGAGGACGGATATTTCTGATTCCAGCAGGAGAGTACATCTTATCACACAACTAAGACTATGAAAGCATAGTTTATGAAAATCTATATTTCGACTTTCGAATGGCCTGGTAACTACCCTGACCCCAATCCGATTGGAAACCTATAGGAATTTCTCAAATGTCTCTGAAAAGGAGCCAGGATCCCACAAGAGATCTTTGTTCTACTATAAAAACATTTTGAAAGCCCGAAATGGCCCTGGAATTGTGCCAAAACCCAACAAGATCAAAACAATTAATGATTGGTTTGAGCAGAATTATCTATTTACTGTTGCTACTTGAATCCCAACGAATAAACACACACACACACACACACACACATATATATGTGTGTGTGTGTGTGGAGTTATGACAAAGTATCGTACACCAAAATAATAGCATAATATAAAAAAGTAATTAAAAAAGTAATTTAATTTTGGGGCTCCCAGTAGCCGAGTGGTCTCGGTGTTGGACACTGGACGATGAGGCTCTTGGGCTGGGTTGAACTGGCCACTTACTTCTGTCAATGCTCCTTCTTAGGTGACCCGTGGGAACTTTCACCTCTACACAGTGGAGAGACGAAATTAGTTATCAAAAAATAACTAATTACAGGTAATTAATTACGTCACAACTCTGGGTAAAAACCACATGAGGCAAGAGACTTAGTTTTACGTGGGATCTGAACCACGGGTACTTACATCATGTGGATGCAAAGAAGAGGGTCACCGTCCAACAACTGAACAAACCCAACGACACTTAACCTTGCTGATATAAGGAGAAGCGACATTGGACGTGGCCAAACATAATCCTAAATCGTACAATTTTTTTTTAATAAATTCTTTGTATATTTTAAACAGTAAATCTTTGAACACTACAGTAAAGTTAACCCATTCAGGACGACTGTTACAAATTGGTAGCGTTTCAAATGCACACATTTCCAACTTAATCCTACAAAAAATTTCGACATTAAAGGGTTAATTACTGTACTATACTGTACTGTACTGTAATTACTGTACATTTTAGCTGAAAATTCTTTCACTAATGGGTAAACATTTTTTTCTGTGAATTAACATTTCCTTTTAGAAACTTACCACTAACAAAAGTTCTCTCTCTCTCTCTCTCTCTCATATATATATATATATATATATATATATATATATATATATATATATATATATATATGGTTGACAAAAAGATACCACGATTATTGTCCTTAAGAACAAATGGCAAAGCTCATCAATGGAATGCTAGAACGGGCGTCAGCTTTACGTAATAACGCACAGTGGAGAAAGTGACACGATTCTAAATATATTTAATATATCTACTATTATTTATTGACTTTTATTATCAAAACAAATATAGAAAAACAAATATAGAAAAACTAATATATATATATATATATGATGAATAAAACCACGAAGGAAAGGAAACACAAAATGGTGCTCAAGCGCTTTCGTCTAATGACATCCTCAGGAACACGAAAGCGCTTGAGCACCATTTTGTGTTTCCTTTCCTTCGTGGTTTTATTCATCATAAATATTTTTCACGTGTTACTTTCGTGAAATAATTTATATATATATATATATATATATATATATATATATATATATATATATATACACACGATGCAAACTTACAAGGAAAAAGAAAAATGATTCCAAGACCTTTCGTCTATTCAGTAGTACATCTCGTCAGGGAATGAAGGGAGAAGGCGAGATGACAAAATATAAACCTATGTACAGCGGGACAGAAAAATAAAAAGATTAGCACATGATTAACACGAGTTAATTAGAGGCAAAAGGTATTTTAACAGGATATTGTCAATTTTATACATTCCTGCACCGTTATTGAAATTATTTTTAAAATGGATAAATGCACAGTCTAGAATATTCCTTTCAATTATATCTGTGCTTTTAACGAGCGCTTTAGAACTATCCCATTTGATACTATGATTATATATATATATATATATATATATATATATATATATATATATATATATATATATATATATAATATATATATATATATATATATATATATATAATAAACGTGTTGTAAATTACGGCATTAGAAGTGTGCCTTTAAATTGCTTTCGCGGTCGCATGAATTCGAGTAATTTTGGGTCGAGGAATTCAAAACATCTTTTATTTCCACGTTTTCAAAATACTGAAAAAAGAATATGCAAATTCGACCATTAAATCCGTCGTAAATATTCCTTTATTCGGATCGATGTAGTTGGAGTAATCTTGACTTGGAATCGTATAATGGCTTGTGAATAATCGTCTTTTCACTTTACGTTATCAATAATCCATATTTCCTTTCATCATTTCTAATCAATGAAATCTTTTGTCTTATTTTTGCCAATGTTTTTATTATTCTTCTATTTACGTTTCAATTATTCCTAAGTATTTGTTGGTTTATTCGTATTTTAATCTTATTCTTTGTTTATAAATGTGTGTTTAGACGGTATTATCACGTTTAATGTGAGGAGGGGTACTACGCTGTGATAATGTCGTAATACCGCTTCTCGTCGATTAGTGAAGTTAAGCGATACTTGGTCGGGTTTGGTTGTAGCTGTGTTGGGAGACAGTTCTCTCCGTCCAAGTTTTGTAGAGATCCCATGATGGTTCGGATCTCACGTTAAGCTGTAAGTCCCCTCTATCAAATGACTTTAAATGTTGTAAGTGAGTTTAAAAAACTGCTTAATATGATTCCCTTTTCATACCCGTGGATTTCTTACATTCTTGACCACCGTGAGACCAAAGAAGGGAAATTCTGAAATCTATCCTATTCCACTTCATTTCATACCATTTTCATTCTCATCTACCGTTTTTCCCATTTTAGTCTAGGTTAGGTTTAAGATGGAATGTTAGATTAGGTAAAATTCAGGTTAGAAACTATTAACGAGTCTCCTTCGGTGGCGTCTTTACCGCGAATACGAAAATGTGACACTGTTTCTGAAATGAGAAACGTCTTTCTTTCAAATGTGGATTTCTTCTGACTTGCGGACGCCGAACGAGAATGAGAATGACATTGAGTAGAGAGTAATCACATTTTTCTCCTTCACTTAATTGCTCCTCCATAAAATTCTTTTAAATTTAACTTCTGTTTCATCTTACATTACTATTTTCCCCCTTTTTCTATCTCTACTGTGCCTTCCTCTTTTTAATTTTCCATTACTATATCATTCTCGCCTTTATATTATCTTCGCAAACACTTTAATATAATCTTAAATTTCGTGAGAGCCGACAAATTAGCCAAAATGAGAACGAAGGAATTCCATTATTTAAGCTTTACACTTAATCCTATTGAATAAGTGAATGACTTTAATCTCTGAACACAGTATAACTCTTCCTTTTATAGTACAAAAATTTACTTAAAAAAAAAATGCATAACATAATTATTGTCACATATATCAAAAAACTCTCAGTATGTAACGGACTTTCAAAGGGGGAGAACGTGTTATTGATCGCTCCCATAATTTCGGAGATTTAAAGTTTTTGAAGTGAATTTTAACTTAAAATCATTTATTATCAACTTCGATAAGACTTCACATTTGTCATCATCAGGATATAAAATTAATATTTACTTTTAAAAAAATTATCAATTTTAACAGTATCTCGTTTTAACAAAGATACTTAAAAGTGGATAACAAGCATTTTCAAAGTAATTCAAATTTCACCGAAATTTTAAATACTTTTAAGAAATATAATTTCAAGTGATTAAACATAATTCTTAAGTGGTTATTTAGATAAATAAATAAATAAATAAACCACCAATACTCACAGGGTAAGTTTTTGCTGGTGTGTATATTTTGGAGTTAAGTTTTAATAAGAATAAGTGCATACGCGCAAATTTTTAAAAGTCGTGCGCGAATGTATATACATAGTATAGTGGTTAGCATCGCTGACTACTAATCTACAGGCTCCGGGTTCGATTCCCGGTGACGGCTGTTGGCGCGCAGCAAACCCAGCTATTTATCCTTCCATACAATAAAAATTGGTTAGTAGATAAATGGATACCCTAATGATTAAGACGTTGGGCTACTGATCGGAAGGTCGTGAGATCGAATCTGGATAAGGAATTTGCAATTTCTAACCACTCGTGGTAGGTCGTGGTTCGGATTTCACGTTAAGCTGTAGGTCTGAGGTGGAGCAACAAGCTTAACTTTCGTCAGAATGAACAATTCGGGCGGAATCAAAACCAAGATGTGTGTGTGTATATATATATATATATACACACACAAAAGATGACCAAGTTTAGGGACATTTTTGTTCGTTCTAAAATTAATTTATTCAATTTATTCACGTTGTTTTTTTAACGACAGAGTTTTATGACTTTAATTCAATGTATTTAATTTTATAGCAGATGATAATGGGAAAGTTCAAACGATGAACCATCTGCTACTCCTCTATTGCGCACACACACACACACACACACACACACACACAGCTAAAATTAATTAGTATGAGGAACGATAAAAGATTAAAAAAAAAAAAAAAAAAAAATCCCTTTCAAGATTTGATAATTTTATTATTAAAAACTACAAAATGCTGATTTTTTATAAGTGGAAAAAAATCCGAATTAATGCGTTCATGTACGAATTACGCAGAATGCATTCAACATCGCTCCGGACAATTTTTTCCTCAAGTTTTACTGACAGAAAAAGATGGTATTTTTGTTGTTCAAAAATGACTCTGAAAGGACCCATATAACCTCGTCACACAATTATGGACTTTATATTCTATAGAAATTCTATAATTCTAGGGATTTAAGCTTGCTATAAAACTGTATATATATATATATAATATATATATATATATATATATATATATATATATATATATTATATATATATTGTAAAATGGGGTAACTGAGTCCTACTAAGTTTAAGGTAAATTTCATTATTATTTTTTCCATACAGTGTAGGTACCTATGCAATAGGTAGGTACCTACAATTTATGGAAAATATTCATACTTTTGTATAACGAAATTTACATTAAACTTAGTAGGGCCCAATTACCCCTGCTGGTACCCAGTTACCCCATTTTACAATCTATAGATAGATAGATACTCTTAACTTTAAGTGAGTAATTTTAAGTAACTGACAACGTTATTATTTCATAATAAAAAAATTATATCGAATTTGGCTTCCTTATTTCTTGCCAAAATATTCCAGGCGTTGAGAATTGGGTCAATAGTGCCTTTATCCGTTGTGTTGTGTTGTGTTCATTTATTTCTCGCTGGTTTTCAAACTTTTATTTGTTGAGAAACTTCAAAAAACTTTATTAAAAAAACACAAAAAAAGTCAATTTGCATAACGTTTTACAGTATTTTCAAATGGAGAAACGCCGTTTGGAGAAACGCCTTTTATACTTTTCCTATTCCATTCAAATATCCGATATGCCGGGAATACATTTAAAGGATTCTTATCTGAATATACCGTTAGGAAACCTGGAAGCTTTTTAGCCAACATCGATAGGATTTAGTTCATTTATTATAGATTATAGAAGGGAAATAAAATGGCAAATAATGATAATAATAATGATGATAATAATAGGTAATGAAATGATGACCATATAAATAAACAGCCGAGCTGCTTTTTAACAATTTTATACTTATGTCATTACTGTATGAATTAGTATTATTTTTTAATAAAATGATCAGCTGACCATTTAGTAAAAAATAGTTTTAATGGAAGAACAGGCAAGTTATGAAAATAAATGAGTTTTAGGAAAAAAAAAAGATAAATTATGGGGCGTTGGCATCTGATACGATATTTGTGGGAACCATATTTTAAAAATTAAGTATTTATATTATAATTAACTAAGCTGTAATAATAAAGACGATCATAATTTTTTATATTAGCAGGAGCTAATTAAATACTTTGTTAGTGATTTGCGAAATACAGTTAATTATGGAACCTGTTTGATATCTATGGGGATTGCATTCTATACATCCGCTCCTTTGAAAGAAAAGAGCATCTCTCGTAGTCCCCATTGTATTGTTTAGTCTGGGGAGTCTTGCGTTATAATGATAACGTATTTGATGGGTGGGAGGGGGAGGTGATTGCTCTTTGAACGGATGAGGGATGGTAAATTTTATTGATAACTTTGTACGTATTGGTAGCAACATTGAATTTGTATGTCATTTAGTTTTAAAATAATTAGCTCTGTGAAAGCGTGACTTTGCTATCATTATTTGAGAGGGTTTACAAACATTTTTTATGAATGAATTGTAAAGGATGTTTTATGTATTTATTTGAGCTACCCAGTGTTGTAATGCAATACAGTAAATGTGAAATGGATAAAGGAACAATACAGGTTAAAGAGTGTTTTATTTATTTTCAATAATTTGAATAGAAATTCTTATATTTTGGATTTGATATACTGTACATTACTTTTGAAATTTAGCTTTAAGTCTAAATTAATGCAAGCACTTTAACTTCATTCAACTTTGCGAGGGTAGCATTCACAATTTTTATTTGATAGTTCGTATTCACTTGTGTTTTGTGGTAATAATTATATAAGATGATTTTGTCAGATTCAGTAAAAGTTTATAAGAACACACCCATTTATAAACACGCTCTTATTGCCTGTTCTTTTCAGTTAATCACACCCAAAATAAAACCTTCTAAATTTAGAACGTATAACTTCTTTTTTGAGGTGTAATAATATCATCTTTATTATATCATCTTTTGTCAGATGATATAATAACTTCTTTTAGTGATACGTAACTTCTTTAGATAGAAGAAATGGACTTCAAAATTTCTTTTTGAGTGAATTGAGGCAATAGAAGATAATATTTCTAAGTACAGAAGTTTGCGGGAGGTGTTTGTTTTCTGTGCCAAGTGTATATTACGCTATGAAGAAGTAAGTGTGGTATAATCTGTATACTGTACGCAATTTAGTGTGGTTGAGAGGTGAAAATCATTGACGAGTGAATTAAAATTAGTAATGGCCCAAGAATATTTCCTTGTAAAACCCCTAATATTTAGCACCACATGGTCGGATCAAATATCTTCTAATGTGACATACTGTTGACAATTACAGTAGACAAGTAAGCCTATTACTTAGACCAGGGGTGGGGAACCTTTTTTCATTGGAAGGCCGCATTTCATTTAACCAAGACCCTATTAGGCCGCATGCTGAGTATTAACATATACAGTACAACAAAATGTCATTTTAGTCTACAATCTACATATTTACTAATTTTAAATCAAAACTTGATAATACGTGAGGGTTTTTATAATAAATAAAAAATTCAGCAAGTGCAACTGGCAGCGTTGCCATATTTCCTATTGTTCAAGCCATAAAGAAGGCTTGTATGTGTAAGAAGCAGTGAAGCTGAAACCATGATCTAATGAAATAGCCTAAAGCCCTAAAAGGGTATCAGTTGCTGTCCATTATCGTACGGTATGAATTCTGAATGTCAAGTAGGCAGAAGGCCGCAACTAGTACCCCAAAAGGCCGCAGGTTCCCCACCCCTGACTTAGACCAATCAAGCATATTTCTTCTTATTTCGTATATCTGAAACTTATGCAATCGAATTTCATGGGAAAATACACGAAATACTTTTGGCAAGTCGAAAAAACACCACGACTGTTGTTTTTGGCTGTTTACGTTTTGAAACGTTTTCATTTTTGTTCAAAATTAAAAACGAAAATAAAAGAATAAAAGACGAATGTTTACTGCTCGTGAATAATTTTTGCTATATACACAAAATTTGGTCAAGGTTTTATAATGTTTCAGAATGGTTCGTTCGGTGTTCGTTCAATTATGTCTGAAGAGCCCAACGGGTCATCAGTGAAGCCCATTGATTAAAATAAAAAACAAGCGCATTTTGGATAAATAAAATGGTGAACGCTGACTTCAGCGCGAAATGAAATAAGTTAGAGTCCTGGAGTCGTTGTATAATTATGAGAACAACTCTAACTGATTATTATATATGTTCATTCGACTTTAATAAAATATGGTAATTTCACACTGATGGGAAGCGCGAGCTCTCCCGAAACGTTCAAGATTGTAAAAAAGATGTTTGCATCAGCGTTGGTCATTTTATTAACCCTAAAATGCTGATTCCTTACAAACAAGCTTTTTTGCAATATATATATATATATATATATATATATATATATATGGAAATATTAAGTTAGTGTTCTAATAGATTCCTTTCATTGTGGCTTTACTCTCTTATCTATCAATAGATAATCAAGGTGATTAGGATGATAATTATAATTGAAGGATTGGCGAGTGAAATAATAATGTCTGAGTAATGTTATGAGACATTTTTATCTTTTTTGTTTCTTGGGGAATGTTTTAACGGTATTGGTTCTATTTTTGTTTCTACAATTAGCAAAATTTCTCTGGGATTTTTCTCTAGAAATATCAATTCCCAATTAAGTTTCCTTTAATTTTGTATTTATGCCAACCACAATGTATGTTCTTTGAATTAACATTTAATTCTTCAAATATTTCTTTTCCTTTAAAGTGAGTTTTAAATTCTTTGGATTCGAATGTCATTTGTTTTGTTTTTATTATTATTGTTAAAAAAAGTGGTTGTGCTACATTTTTATTTATTATTGTATCATTCTTATTTGTCAATATTAAGTCCAATACATTCTCCTTTCGAGAATGTACTGGACTCAACAATTTCTTTCATAATATTTAATAGCACCTTTGCTTAAAGTCTGTCTAACTTCTGTATTGTTGTCACGCAATTTTTCAATATTTCACAAATTAATTATTCAATTTGGCGTTGGCATTCTAATTAATATATATATATATATATATATATATATATATATATATATATATACTCGGTGGTGTAGTGGTTAGCGTCGCTGACTACGAATCCATCGGCCCCGGGATCGAGACCCGGTGACGGTAGCCGACGCACAGCAAAACCCAGCTGTTCATCCTTCCAACAATAAAAGAAAGTGGTTGGTAGATAAATGGGTACCCTGGGTGGCCAAGTGTTAAGACGCTGGGCTGCTGGTGGGGCGTGGTTTGGATTCCACGTTAAACTGTAGGTCTAAGGTGGAGTGAAAAGCTTGACCTTCGTCAGAATGAACAATTCGGGCGGAAGCAAACCAAAAGAGGTGTGTATATATATATATATATATATATATATATATATATATATATATATATATACACACACACACACACTGGATGGAGTTTTTAGCCTCCTTTGTATCAGCAAAGGTCATGTGACGGAGGAGACCTATAGCTTTACGTAGGATCCGAGCCACTGGTTACTACACCATCTGAACACAGAAGATACAGAAGATAGTCACCTATCCACTACGTGTCAAACCCAACGTCACTTAAACTTCACTAATATAACCGCAAGCAGTGTTGTAACGTAACGGTGAAATATCTCTCTCTCTCTCTCTCTTATATATATATATAACGGACATTGCTCTTCTGAACTCTCTAACTGCATGCTTCCTTCTTTAAGGAGAGCACGCAGTACCAGACTTTCGACACTTTCTCATTCCTTTTCTGTCCAACTCTCTAATGCAAGGGTTGGTTAATCGATATTTTCAGTCTTTCATCTACTCAACCGGTCAATTCTGGAACAATCTTCCTCAATCCATCTTTCCTCCTGTCTATGACCTCCCATCTTTCAAACGCAAAGTGTCTAGGCAGCTCGACAACCCCGAACCTTGATTTTGGTTCATTTCTTGTTCTATGGAAGGGGCCCTTTTGCGGGCATTAGCCTTTGGCCCCTCCTTCCTGCTTATATATATATATATAGGGTGGCGAAAAAGTCGCGCATCATAGGAATTTTCAGTGTTGATTATATTATTTTTTCTTTTAGGTAGGGGATGGCTGCGAAATTAACAATAGACGAGAGGGTGAGCTTGGTTTTAATGCATGGAATACCAGGTAGAACAAATCGATGAATCGGTACAGAATTAAAATTCTGTACGGATTCATCGATTTGTATGCATGGATGCGTGTGCATGTTGGAAATGAATGATTTTTAGGTTGAAATGTTAGGCCCATAATCACGAATAGATCAAATCCACAGAGGAACATATAATCAAAGCTTTCAGTACTTCCATACATCATCATCATCAGTGCCAATGTTTTCACAAAGAAGATAAATTTTAAGCCATAAACAGTATAATTTTGTAAATAAACCATAATTCTATAAAAAGTTAAAATTATAAAATTAATATTAAAAAAAATAATATAAAATGACTACATATATACAGAGTTGTGCATATTTTTTGCTACGAAGTCCAAACCAAACTGAACAAGGATACGACAAAAAAAAAAAAAGATAGTATACCATTTGAAAGATGAATGCAAAAATTTATCGATATCTCGTACGCTTTCCCTAACCCTCACGTACAGCTCTCAGACGTTCAAGGTATAGTTTCAACAAACGTTCACACAAATCTCTGTTACGTTCAAATTCTTGGAAATAGTTTAAATGTGCTCAAGGAGAACCGCTTGAGAATATCGGTTGAGACCAAGTTCCTACAGTATCACATCTTCCACCTTGTCATTGAAAATCGTTCCAAAGTGCTTTGCTGCATTCAGATCAGGGAAATTTCCTGGTCATTGAGTCCGATCAATGAAATCAAGACCAAATTCTCTCAGAAGCTGTTGGGTGGCATTTGGACGGGAGCATGGGGTACTATGATGAAGATAAACCATTTTAGGGGTGTATATTACATTTTGGAGATCGGAAAGAAATGGAATGACATTTTCTGTAAAAATAGTCTCCCAATAATATGCACCATCCCAAGAAACGCCTTCTTTGATTACCAACACCATTTTGATATCAGTGAAGCAAATGCATATCCCAAGATACCCCCCCCCCCCCCAATATATCCCATTGCAACGAGTTTTTTGGCCAAGTTGTTCATAAAACTTAGGACTAACTTTAGAATATTATGATAGGATCAGGTTTCTGTGGTTGGTTGTGAAAGTACAAAATATAATAATAAAAAAGTTACAAACATTTTTGGAAGGGTTTGGAATACAGTTTCGGAAAAAAGTTCGCCTAAAATATTACATTTCTAGAGCATAAAAAATTCCTCATTAAGTAATGATTTAAGTTTGATTTTTAAATTGCATTACTGCCACACAAAAAAAAATGAGAGAGAACCAAAATAATACCAATTAGTAATTTTTTTATGCTTTTTAGAAATTTTACTTTTCTAAGCGAACTTTTTTCCTCGAAACTGTAGATACATTGTATTTTCACAGATGGTATTAAAAAAAACTGGAAAAATATAAAATATGGAGGTAATGGTGGTAGGTGATTGGTTGGTTTAACTATCTTAAAATATTTAAGTTATGGAAGGGAGTATACTCAGTTAGAGTTGGTTTGTTTTTAAAAATTAGTAAAAGAAGTAGTTCCTGTCTGTAAGTTCTGGAAAGTTTCGCGAAGTTTTGCAAAGTTTTTGGTTTTAATAGGATGGTCCATTTGGTGTGAATGTGAACGGACGTTTGAGTGGAATGAGTTAGCGAGTTTATTTTTAGGGGCGCTACTGAGAATTCTACGTACATTGCTGCGAATTTGGGAGCTATTGAAGAATAGGGACCCCAGCCTTCTTTAGTTAGCTTTATAAGGCTAACTAACGAAAATATCATGACCTAACCTAACCAATCGTCAAGGGCGTACAGTTAACCTAACGATTGGTTAGGTTAGGTCGTGATATTTTCGTTAGTTAGCCTTATAAGCCTAACTAAAGAAGGCTGGGGTCCTATTCTTCAATAGCTCCCGAATTTGTAGCTGGCGAAGAACGGAGGTCCTTTGGAATTCTTTGGAATTCTATCTTTAAATTTTAAAAAAAATGAGCTTAATTTACGACTTAAAGTAAAGATGTGTAATATTAACTCGAGGGTAAAACATTTTATTTTATTAATTTCATTTTTTTAATATAAGACTACCATGACCATAGCAGGGGAGCTTAAATATTTTTTTTTTTTTTTTTTTAAATGTATAGGGAAATTTTTTGTTTCAATGGGGAAATTAGTTAAAAAATTTCTTTACAGTATAATATCTCTCAATATTTCTTTACAGTATAATATCTCTTAATATTTCTTTACAGTATAATTACAGTATTGTATAATTACAGTATATCTTAATATTTCTTTACAGTATAATATATTTTAATATTTCTTCATAATATTTCTTTACAGTATAATATATCTTAATAATATTTCTTCTTATAAAGAAATATATCTTAATATTTCTTCTTAATACTTCTTTACATTATAGTATAATATAGATTATTTCGATTGAAAATCTTTACCCAATAAGAATGCTTTAAGAAATTCCAACTCGACATGGAGGCTTTGGTAATTGGAACAAATTTCCTGAGAACGATTAAGGAGAGCGAGAATGAGTTTGCGTTTGTATATCAGAGGTAGAGAAGTGCCAAATTTGAATACGAGGCAGGTATAAGCGTTGGTTTATAATAAACTGAAGTAGAAAAGTGATTACTACCGTGTCTAATATTAATATCGAGGAAGGACAGAGACTTGTTGATTTCAATTTCGAAAGTAAATTTGATATTTGCGTGTTTAGAATATAATTAATTACGAATGAGGTCAATACGGTTTGAGGAATTAAACAGGACGAAACGGCAAAAGTCGATATTATAATCTGCGGTAAAAGATGGTTTGAAATGTTGGGCGTATTTTTTTTTTTTAGATTCTTCTAACCATTTTCTCTCATGGAAAGAGAAACAAATTTGGGAGGGTAGTGTCAGGGGGTATTCCCATTTAAACTCCGTCTACTCGCGTAAATGTTCATTATTAAAGAGAAAAAATACAATAGCTTACAATTAGTCTTCTTTTTAAACCTTTCAGCACTGATAATAATATATGTATATATCAAAAGCTTTGATTAAATGTTCATTTATGGACTTGTTCCAAGTTTCCTCATATATATATATATATATCAACGTAAAGAACGACGCTTGTATAGGAGAATATTCCGCGCAAGATGAGAGAGAGAGAACAAAACAAATGAAAAAATGAGGTAACCACCCGGGAATCGAACCCGGGATCTTCTGATTGCCGGTCAGATATGATAACCATTACACCATGGGCCTCACTCAATCAAATGCCGTAATTCTTCTACATACGCGCAGAAACCAATGCCCCAAGGGGGCACCTCCCACATGCCGTACATTATATACATTTAAACTGCAAACACGCAGTATAATTAACGTTCTCTCTCATCTTGCGCGGAATATTCTCCTATACAAGCGTCGTTCTTTACGTTAATTATACTGCGTGTTTGCAGTTTAAATGTGTGTATATATATATATATGTATATATATATATATATATATATATATATGTGTGTGTGTGTGTGTATATATATATATATATATATATATATATATATATATATATATATATATAAACTTTTTTATTATTATATCCTACAGCTCTCCAAAAAGGAATTTCTGTATTTGAATCCTCCTCATGGAAGGTGGAAGGATACTCACAAAGTTTTAAGTAATATTAAAGTATATTTGGGAAGAAAAGTCCTTGTGATTGTCTCATTACTCAGTGTCACGCCAATTTCTATACCTTCATTATTTCTATACTACACCTTTACCGTTATACCATTCCAATATATATATATATATATATATATATATATATGATACACACAGACCGTGCATGGAACAAGGAACTCTTCTAGGAAAATTAAATCCACTATAGTCCGAATAAGTAATGGTAAATGACAAACACTATAGTTTTTTCTTTTTCATGATGTTAGCCCGTCTGTATCATAAAAAACTCAGGGAACCAGTCTGAGTTAATTCCCATATATATATATATATATATATATATATATATATATATATATGGGATGAATTTCACAATTAAACACGTGAAATGAATGAATGCTGCAAACCCAAAAGGAAAAAAGAAAAACGATTCCAAGGCCTTTCGTGTATTCACGAGGTGTAGCTCTGAATACATGAAAAGCCTTGGAATCGTTTTTCTTTTTTCGTTGTGGGTTTGCAGCATATATATATATATATATATATATATATATATTATATATATATATATATATATATATATATATATATAAAAATGTGTGTGTGTGTATGTACAGTGTGTCCATAAATTATCTTTACAAATTCAATTCAGTTTCAACTGCAATTTGTAAATACTATATACACGGTGAACCAAAAGTAGGTGGACAGTAGGTTGAATACGGTTTGTGTTATATTATTATAACTATGGTGTTCATTATAACTATGGTGTTTGTGTTATATTATTTAAATATTATAACTAAATTTATTTAAATTTTATTTTGTATTATAGTATACAAAAAAATTAAATATGTATTCTCAAAATAAACGTTATCATTTACTGTCCACCTACATTTGGTTCACCCTATATATACTGTATATATATATATATATATATATATATATATATATAATAAAATATAATTTATTATAATATGTAAAAGGTGCCGGAAGGAAATGGATGGACAAAGGAAGCGAGAGACAGAACATATTTTAAGCTGCATAAAATTTAAATATTTAATAAACAAGAAACATATTTATTTTTTTGTTTTGTTTTTGTTTAATCCTTTCTTTATTATAGTACTTTTGCCTCAAGTACTTAGAAACGCATGAAAAAGCAGTAGAAACTAAACTGGACAAGGTTAACCCTGAACTGTATAGGCGAATCAAATCATCGTACGTCTGGGGGTTGAATTGGACCCTACTATGCATTTCAGGGTTAGAAAACAAGAGTTTATAAATAGTAACTTCGGTGAAGAAATAAATACATAAAATTTGCGAACAGTGTATCCCGAAAAGAACTATAACGAAGAAAATAAGGAAACTTACTAGAAGTGAGTGAAGAACGCCAGTTTACGAGAAATATCGCCAATACAAAGTAACAGCACCATGAAAAAAAATGTGCTAATCAGTGAAACTAATATTGATGAAGAAGCTCATAAGAAACCCATAAATACAAAACAACACAACTGTGACAATGATAAGAATACACTTCGGATAATGTAACCACAAAATGTAACCACGAACCACAAAAGGAAAAAATAATAATTTTAAAAAGAAATTAGAAAAAAAATGAATTAAAACTTCAAATTATTTAAGAATATTATAAAGCCACGATCGTGTAAACATAACCTCGATACATGATTATCATCCTAAAAAAAAAAGTTTCTACCCCATGAGAATTGTAACTTGCTGATACGGAGCGAGCTGCCTCTACTACCACCCTTCTATGTGCGGACATTCAGTTAGAGAAAATGTCTTAATATGTCATGCCCATATTTCCATAATGCCCATATTTCCATAAAGGTACACAAAGCGGAGGAGACAAAAAAACATCTCGCGTGTCGAATAAAGGCAAAGAACGCAGCATCAATGAAGGACGTACTTAGAGGACGTAAAAAGCATAAAAGAACGAACACTACATCTTGGGATAAAAGAAAAGAATTCTCATACACATATACAGGGTGTCCCATAAAACAAATGTTGGAAAAATGTGAGAAAAGGGTGGAGGCCTTTGCCTCAGGAATGTAACTAGCTTCCATATTAGCCACTGCGTGTTATTCTACCTGCAACAAAAAAAAAAGGTCCCAAAACGAGACATTTGGACATTTGTTTCAGTTCTAATATATACTTTTGTAAATTTAAAATAAATTTTCGTATGAGACCGGATTTATGGGACACCCTGTATATACTCCATCAATATATATATATATATCCACAGTTAATTAAATAGGCACAATTGTATCAAGAATCACATCGCCCGTACTCAGTTCAAAACTGTAACCATTGATATCAAAACACACAGCGCATATATGCAAATATAAATGTACAAGGATTGTCTGTTGACATAACAGATAGCAAATTATAATACCTGCAAAATTTAGCTCAGGAAGCAAATGCAGGTATGTTTATCGGAAACACATTTGCATAAATGTGAAAGAAAACTACATTGAAGACTCCGAAACAGCTATAAATGACTATATTCAACTTGCTTGGGGCGGAAGGATTTTCCAAAATAAGAGAGGTACGTTGTATTTACATGACAAATATACTGTATACACGAGAGGATTGTGAACAAATATCAACAGAATGGTTAAAATACCTATTTTAGACTAAAAGAATTACATCAAATTATTATGAATATGTAAAATCATGAAATTGTAAAGAAAATGAACTTAGAATTGTTATAAATGGAATAAAAAATTCTTTATAATGTTAAAATATCAACACCAAATCAAATAATTTGTGAAATATTGAAAAATTCTTTGATAACTTTACAGTTTGACGGAATTTGAGCAAAAGTGCGATTAAATATTAGGAAAAAATGAACTGTTGAGGCGACTCGAAAGGAGAATGTACTGGAATTAATATTAATACTATAAACACCCAGGAATGTCTGTCAGTCTGTCACGCTCGAAAAGAGAAGAAGATTCTTGATATATATGGGCGATATTTGTATTTTAATGCATTAGAAAAAGGCGTAATGAATTCTACTTTTAATTATAATTTTAAAAAGTGTAAAAAATATTTACTTTTGCGTTCAGCTTTGAGCCGAAATTTAATCTGTGGCTAAGTTCAAAAATTTACTAAATGAGTTCTTTTTATGCACTTTCATACTGGTGCTGCAACAATTACAGACTAAATATTTTTACGAGGAACTTTTGTGAAGCTTAACAGTTGCCCCCCCCTCCAGTAATTGGGGGTCCGAAGGCCCCAGCACCGCAGGTCTAGCTAAATGGACCCGTAGGGTCCATTTTAGCTAGATAAGAACGCACCTATGAAAATCTTAAACTTCACATTCGAACTCATTGTATTAAGATTTGTGAAGCTTAAGATTTTCATTGCTGCGTTCTTTTCTATAGTTTTATTAACCGAACAATTGACCCAAGGCCCCAGCATTGCAGGTGTAGCTAAATGGGCCCGTAGGGCCCACTTTAGCTAGTTGACAAATAAGACTGATAACGATAATGAATAAAAATGTAGCATAAACAAACTTTTTTTTTAACATAATAATAATAAACAAATTACATTCGAATCCAAAGAATTTAAAACTCATTTTAAAGGAAAAGAAATATTTTGAAGAATTAAATATTAATTCAAAGAAAATATGTATTGTGGTTGGCATAAATATAAAATTAAAGGAAATTAATTGCGAATTGGTACTTCTAGAGAAAAATTCCAGAGAAATTTTGCTAATTATAGAAAAAAATAGAACCAATATCGTTGAAACATTCCCCAAGAAACAAAAAAAGATTGTCTCATAACATTATTCAGAGATGATTATTTAACTCACCAATCCTTCAATTATCATCCCTGATTACCCTGATCATCTGTTTGATATATAGAGAGTAAAGCCAGAATGAAAGGGATCTATTACAGAACTTTAACTTAATTTCCCGTGTTATTAATCTTCTATAAAGCCATTGAACATTTGCATTACTTTGGTTCCCAAATTTGTCAAACAAAGCCACAGCTGCAAACGGTGTGGTGAAAAGAATGCTTTGTATAGTATACACTGCATGGTGGATGTCGCAGTGACAGCAATTCGAAACCGGTAAGGGTATAAAAATTTCCAAGTTTGTTTCTGTAAGGGTAAGAAAAATTCTAATATAAAATTAACGTTTCAGGAAATTAAATTTAGTTTGATTAAAAGTATATCGAAACGAAGAATTTTAAAAGACTGCAGAAAAACAGAAGGACACTTAACCTTCCCCATACAGTGTTGCCATAAAGCAATTCATACTAACTGAGAATTTTATACACACACACACACACACACACACACACACACACATTAGAGCCGTACTTCGATTATTTGCCGCGATCCAGTATTGGAATTCCACAATTATGTATAAAAATTAAAATGATAATTTCTGAATCTCAGCAGCTCGAACACGCAACCTGACAATAATATTCAAGAACCACCTCCACAGGTTCTTTTGCAAAGTCCCTGACAAGGAATGTGTAGCTGATTATGAGGGCTGGATAACAGTAGTCAGCAACTCTCCTCCATTGTGTGTATGCGTGTATGATTAGCATTAGTGACTACGAATCCACCAACCGCGGGATCGATTCCCGGCGATGGTAGACTGCGCTCAGGTCACCCAGCTGTTTATCCTTCCTTTCAAAAAATTGTCCAACAGATAAATTGGTACCCCGGGTAGCCTAGTGCCTCAGACGCTGGCTGCTAATCGGGAGGGCGTGAGATCGAATCCTGGCGAGGACTTTGTAACTTCTGACCGCCCGTAGTGTGTCGTGGTTCGGATTCCACATTAAGCTGTAGCTCTAAGGTGGGGCAACAAGCTTGACCTTCATCAGAATGAACAATTCCGGCTGAAACAAAACCAAGGTTATATATAATAGACGTATTCCCATAAAATCTCAGTTTAGAGGCGATTAAGAGGACCCCAAACATATTCTGTAAACATTTTATATATTCATTGTTTATTAATTGTATTTGGCTAAACGGTTCGGAAACATATTCTCTCTATTTTCAGTAGCTAATATTGGAAAAAGAAAATGAAGAAACGCATAATTTTTTAATTCGCTAAAAAAAAGAAAGAAAAAATTAAGATTTTCTGAAGCGCATGTAAAATGTTTGCAGCCAGGCCTGAAGGCGCCGTACCGTGGAGGACAAATTCTGCTTACATGTAACAAATTACGTAACCACATAAACAAGAGGCCTGGAGACCTTATCCTACTCCTTAGCGTAATAATATTGTGTGTGTGTGTGTGTGTGATATGCGGTAAGTTGTTGCGTCGCAGTGCCTGTGCCGTGCCATGTTTTTGCCTGTTTGTGTATAGGAAGATATTTACAATATGATATTGAGTGTGATAATGAGTGAATCAAAGTGTTAATGAAAACTTTGCTTGATGAGAAAAGTTAATTCAAATGAAAAATTATCAGTATCTTAACCGCGGCTGGTGAAGTACTTGTTGGCAAGTAACTCTGCAAATTAGTCTGATAGTGGGCAGCCACATTCTGCTCGCACGACAGAAAAAAAAAAGTGATATCGGTGAGTTTATCTATAGTTAAGAAAATTCACCAAGCACCAGTACGAGTGCTCCACGAATTTACCAGGATTACAATTACCCCACGATGATGATGTAGCGGATTTCAAAAATTGATTTCAACTTAAAAGTGTTCAGAAGAGTACGGTTGCATAGAATAACGGCGACAATGACAAAAACACGATTAGACAAATGTAAACTCCCGTTTACAGATGTAATACCCATTAATAAATTAGGATTTTTTAATGAACAGGTTTTTACTGTAGAAAGCTTCAAAATGATCTTGTCGACGCCAATAAGAGCAAGAAAATAGAAATAGCGTCTGTACAGCTTTTGAGGGAGAGGTCATATTTCGCTGGAAAAATAAAACTAAGAGGCACCTTTATTTTTCATGGATCTTTTGTGTCATATATATATATATATCTCTATCTCTCTATCTATCTCTCTATCTATCTATCTATATCTCCATTCAAAAAAGACGCAACAGTTTAAATTGCTTATATTTCGTAATATTATTAACATACAGGAGTGATTTTTGTATTAGTTTACAGCGTACAATTGGGAGTTTTTATTTAATGAAAAACATGTTCAATGTGTGAACCACCGGCATCCAAAACCATTTGCAGTCGACGTTGAAAGTTGGCAAGTACTGTGCGTAGAACGTCATGAGTGATTGTGCTGACAACAGATGAAATTTCCTCTTGCAGCTCACTAATTGTGAGAGGATTGTTTCTGTAAACATTATCTTTCAGATATCCCCATAAAAAATAATCGCATGGGTTGAGATCCGGAGAATATGGTGGCCAAGACCATCCACAGGCAAAACGTTCAGGGAAGCGATTCGAGATGACGCGATCGTCAAAATATTCATTTAAGGCTACAAAAGTCGTTCGCCTAGCGCCTTAGGCTACTAGGCCTAAGCGGTAACAAAACTCCCAGGTGTACGCTGTAAACTAATACAAACATCATTCCTGTACGTTAACAATATTACGAAATATAAGCAATTTAAACTGCTGCGTCTTTTTTGAATGGCCCTGTATATATATAATATAAAATTCGATAAAGAT
Organism: Bathynomus jamesi; assembly: GCA_023014485.1. Lineage (NCBI taxonomy): Eukaryota > Metazoa > Arthropoda > Malacostraca > Isopoda > Cirolanidae > Bathynomus > Bathynomus jamesi. The sequence goes on along the minus strand of JAJOZX010004014.1, from coordinate 109,845 downwards.
TTGATTTTAGAATTTTTGAGAATGGTTCGTTCGGTGTTCGTTGCATTACACTGAAAAAAAATAATGATTTCCATTTTATACAAAAAAATAAATGAGGTCACATAGTGTAGCTCGCGGGAAATAAGTAATGGAAAAGCTAAAATGAAATCGTGGCAACATCAAATAATGAGGTCAATGTAATATAATTTTCGTATAATTCTGATTACAAATTATATCCACTTGACCCTAAAAATAATTCTCCCGGGTGCTCGTGGAAGATAAATTTTGTATTAATGCCACATTAATATGAATGCAGTCAAGTTGATTCAAAAGTCCGATCTATGCCAATTAAATATGCAGTCAGTATACTGGAATGGGTTAAAATAAGGTGTAATCGTTAATTTTACTTCAGTCACAAGTGAACGTTATATTTATAGGAGAGAGAGAGAGAGAGATAGATAGAGAGAGAGAGAGATAGATAGAGAGATAGGATGTGATGTGATGTAGCTCGAATAGGCGTCAATGCTTCAAGAGCAAGTTTTTGTTTTTTTTAATAGCTGACATCTAAACGCCAACAAAACTCGAAAATGGCCCAAAAGGTGACAAGTGTTGAATATATCAGCATCTTTACAGAAGAAATTTCTTTCTTCCAGTGAGTTCACGTGATTATACTGTACACTGAATGACAAAAAAAGAACATTTTTTGGTCACATGAACAAAAATGAGTGGATCTTATAGGTTTTTTACCGCCGAGTTCGAAAATAGCCTCAAAATTTGTCTATCACCCACCAATATTGAGTGAATCGAAAATGAAATGTGGATTAATTTATAAACGTAATAGCAATATCAAAGTAGAAAATGCATATTGAACTCGTCTAAAATGTTCACTGAGCGAAATCAAGTGAGTAACTGGTAAATGAAAGTAACAGTCAACTGACATGCAGCAACTTATAAGCAGAAGAGGAGCAAGGGGCAGACCCACCCCCTTCCTATTCTGACTCAAACCTTAAATAATGTAAATTCGTGTGTCACTCTAAAACTGCGGGTGAAGAAAAAATTATGTTTTCATTTCCGTAATCAACGTAAAAAATTACATATAGTTCAAGTAAAAATATCTCTGTGACAAACTTTGTTGACCAATGTTATCAATCAATTGGGCAATCAATCTTTTGTACATTTGCAGTGTAGGTTATTGGGTATAAGAATACAAGCAGTAAACCTAATTAATAACTTAACATAAAAAGAAAAAGTTTAAGTACTTTTTGTGAAGAAATTAAAAGGCAAATATTAAAATTCTTTTTAGGTACAATATACATTTTTTTTTATCAAGGGTAACTAATTCATATACAGCCATCTCGCTTTAAAGTTCAAATAAGATTTTGAGGCATCTATAATGCAGGTTTATTTATTTATTTATTTAAAAAATATATATTCATTCGTTCATGTCTTTATTATATATTTAGCTTCTATAAACCAAAATACTAATAAAATCATTTGTTTATTATTGTGAAACACTAAATCAGTGATGTAGGACTCGAGACTGGTCTTGAGACATTTTTAACTGGTCTCGGTCTCAGGCCATGGTGGTCTCGACTACATCACTGCACTTAATATGTATTATAATATATATTTCAATGAAAACTTTTCTGAGCGGTATCTCAGTAATAAGTAGATTTTATTTATTTTGATTTTCCTAACAGGACACAATTTATAGCACGGGACTCTCTTAACTCGCAGACAAGATATATCTCCCACGGGGTACCACAAGGAAATATTCTGGCACCCATCCTGTTCCTCCTTTATATAAATAACTTCCACAAGTCATTAAATAATTCTTTCTGTTACAGTATGCAGAGGATACTTCAGTCACAACCTCGCATAAAGGCTTACATCCACCCCAAACAACCACCAACAATGAACTCGAAAGTTTATATATATATATATATATATTATATATATATATATATAATATATCAGAAATCATACAAAACAAAAATATTAGCTTCCCAATCAAACGCGTACATCAGGAAACCGAATTACACTCTAGGTTGTGCAACGAGATCCTTATTCTCCACAGGACCAAACCTTTGGAACACACTTGATCAAAAGATTAAACAATCTAGAACATTAAAAATCTTCCAAAGGAAATTGAAAGACAAATTCAAACTGAAGCCATAACTCTGTATCTCCTGTCTTATTCCCGTAACAAAATTAAAGTATATTCCTACATACATTCTTGTTTCCATCATAATAAATATATATATATATGTTTCTATATAGCAAAATAAAAAATAATCACTGGTAAAATAAAACTATGAGCAAGGTTGTTAAGATACTCAGTAAAGTAATTAATAATTCTATATTTCTATATTTAATTATTTAACATTTAATTACATTTTCGCGCTTAATATTCCAATAAATACGAAGGTATAATCTTAGCTGAATACCTCTATGTACGTATGTATAGTTATGTGAGTGTGTAATCTTAGCTGAATATCCTAACTCGTATGTATTTCTGAACTTTTGTTTGTAGCTTACAACAGCTAATCACCATATACTTTTCTCTCTCTGTTTCTATATCTTTAAAACTAGTGTATATAACTTCGCTACTCTGCATTATCTATCAAGATTTACCATACAATTCCATTCTACCAATAAAGTATAAAATTTGTTTCTTGATGCCAGTTCTCTGTTATGTAAATATATGAAGGCATTTCCATCCATTTATCTGAATGTACAGGGCGTTCATAAAAGATCTGAACGATTTGATTCGTTAATATTTTTCATACTAAAGATATGAAGCATGTGTAAGTGATAGAGCAACTAATAAAGTTTTTTTTTTTTACAAGACCAAGGTTGTCAACATCCATGAACTACGAATCAGGATCAGGGATGCAACAGCGATGGTCGATGCTTCAACGCACATGGCGCGAAATTTAATATCGATTGGATGTTGTACGGGCGACCAATGGCGCACATGTTGAAGTTTATTAAACCTGTATGTAAAACTGTTAGCTGTACGGAGTCAGGGCCGGCCTTAGGCCAATTGAACCTATTTGACCAAATTGGGCCCCGCGCTCACATGGGCCCCGCACTAGGGTTGCCACCTCCAGCTCTGAAAAATAAGGAATGCAGTCTTTGGAGCCACGGTTGAAGCAGTTGAAAAAACATGATTTATTTGGCTTTTTGAGTAAATTTCAACAAATTCCAACGGAGGAATTACAAAACCATGTTGCAGATTTGGAAATTGCGTTAACAGATTTCCAATTTTTTTATTGCTCTACGCATATTTTTGACAATTCCAGTCACAGTGGCGTCAGGGGAAAGGAGCTTTTCCAAATTAAAATTGATCAAATCTTATCTAAGGTCAAACATGCTCCAAGATAGACTCAACAGCCTTGCAATATTATCCATAGAATGTGATGAAGCAAAAAACTTAAACTTCAACAAAATTTTGAAAGAGTTTGCAGAACAGAAAGCAAGAAAGATTTCATTATAAGTATAGTTTTGTTTTAACACGTTTTATGTCAAAATATAAGCTAATAAATATAGATATTGTTTTATTTTTAATAGAACGTAATAGCATATATTCCTGATACCTAATTTGAAATAATCTTAAGTCCAGGAGGCCTCACCAAAATGGTCCAAATTGGGCCCCGCAATTGCTAAGGCCGGCCCTGTACGGAGTCAAATGGACAAACTTGTTTCCTTGTATGTTATTGGGTTATCACATTAATAAAGATTGAAATCGTTCAGATCTTTTATGAACACCCTGTATAATGAGCATGTGCGTATATATGTATGCGAGTGAGTATATATCGGTCTACTGTACATGCATGTACCTGCATATGTGTATGCATCTGTATATATATATATATATATATATATTATATATATATATACAGGGTGATTCAAAAGTCTGGAAACAAGAACTATGCTTTTCAATGCAAATATATATATGTATATTTGCATTGAAAAGCATAGTTCCTATGTTTCCATACTTTTAATTCACCCTGTATATATATATATATATATATATATATATATATATATATATATATATATATACAGGGTGGCCTAAAAAACACGCCTTGAGATTTGAACATCAATAAAAAAATATGCAGTTCACACTTCCAAAGTTTACATAACTTTTACCTCAATCTATTAATAAGCCATCATAAAAATTTCAGACCTCTACATAAAATACTTTTTCCACAGCTGAGGGAACAATGAGATATGGTGAAAAAAATGAATATCCTAAATCCTAAATGTGTATAGCTGTACCTGGCAACTATTCTAAGACTTGTAGTAGTTTCCTTAGCCTATAGATAATTAATCTGATTAGTCTCTGAAAAACGTCAGATGATATAAGCTACGCCCATCTTAAATACTGTTTCTTAAAGTAACCCTTCAAATTATGGTTCTAACTAACGGTGAAAAAGCGGTGATTGAAAAGTGTTTCTTGGAAAAAAGATGGACTGGGGCAAGAATTTTGAGAGAATTTCCAGGAATAACTTTTAATGTTACGTCTGCGAATAGAATAATTAAAAAACTTAAAGCAACCGGTTCGACGGCACGGAAGCGTGGAAGTGGTCGGCCTAAAACAGTTTACACTCAAGACAATATAGGAATGATCGAAATGATGAGCCTATCTTAAGAGGATCGACCTGGGTCACACTGTTCTCAGAGGAAAATTGCAAGAAATTTAGGTATCAGTCGAAGTTCCATACAAAGAATGCAGAGAAGGGTAGGACTTAAAGCATTTAAAAGGATCGTGTTTCATGACGTGACAGCACTGTAAGAGCTAAAAGAAAAATTCGTTGTAGAAAATTGCTTGATAGATTTCCGTCCAATGATGTTAAAAAAATAGTTTTTACAGATGAAAAAGATTTCACCATCGAGATTGCTCGAAACTCCCGGAACGATGATGTTTATGGTCGGCATAAGAAAGACATTCCTCCATCGAGACTTTACCACCAGACAAGTCGGTTTTCCAAAAAAATCATGGTATTAGCAGGTGTATCGTGGAATGGAAAGACAAAAATTCATTTCATTTCAGAAAATAAAAAAATTAATTCCGAAACCTATGTAAATCTCTAAGAGGAGAATCTTTTGCCTGATTGTCGGCGTCTGTATTATGGAAACGATTTCATACTCCAACAAGATGGTGCTACAGCTCATACTAGCAAGTTCACACAGGATTATCTACAACAGAATGTAGTCAACTTTATTGGAAAAAACGACTGGCCCTCGCAGCCTCGCAATCACCTGATTGCAATCCCATGGATTATTGCATATGGAACACTCTAGCAGAAAAGATTTATGAAGGCCAAACAGAAAAGTTTACAGAAATGCAATTAAAGGAAAAATACTCGAATGTTGGGACAAAATAACATTAGCAGAAATCAGAAAATGTATCATGTCGTGGAAGAAAAGGTTAAGATTAGTTTGTAAGCAGGACGGCGGACATATTGATCATATTTGTTGATAAGATGTGAATAATAAATTTTTTTTCGTTTATGATAGTCGTTTTTTTCATCATACGTCATTGTTTCCTCAGCTGTGGAAAAAGTATTTTATGTAGAGGTTTGAAATTTTTATGATGGCTTATCAATAGATTGAGGTAAAAGTTATGTAAATTTTGGAAGTGTGAACTGCATATTTTTAAATTATTGATGTTCAAATCTCAAGGCGTTTTTTTGGGGCCACCCTATATATATATATATATATATATATATATATATATATAATATAGGTGTTCATAAAAGATCTGAACGATTTCAATCTTTATTAATGTGATAACTCAATAACATACAAAGAAACAAGTTTGTCCATGCGACTCCGCACAGCTAAAAGTTTTACATGCATGTTTAATAAATTTTAACGTGTGCGCCATTGGTCGCCCGTACAACATCCAATCGATATTCAATTTCTCGTCATGTGCGTTCAAGCATGCCAGCATCGACCATCGCTATTGCATCCCTGATCCTGATTCATAGTTCATGGATGTTGACAACCTTGGTCTTACAAATAAAAACATCATTAGTTGCTCTATCGCTTACACATGCTTCATGCTTTATATCTTATTTAGTATGAAAAGTATTAACGAATCAAATCGTTCAGATCTTTTATGAACGCCCTGTGTGTGTGTGTGTGTATATATATATATATATATATATATATATAAGTTATATATGTAAGATGTACATGTATGTATGTATGTTTCCTGCAGCAGCTGATGTGCACCATCAACACGCATAAATAAATAATAAAGTGTAATACTGATACTGTTGTTGTTGTTACTATTGCTGTTACTATTGTTTTATATTGTCTATTCTACTATGTTACGTATGGTTAGGTATGCTTTAACTGTCGCACTATCATATATATATATATATATATATATATATATATATATATTGGTGAAGGCCGCTTCTGGCAAGCTTCAATTTTAATTTAAGCAGAAAGCAACAGACAAGGAAAGAAACATCCATCAAGTTGGAAAGGGACTATATTTTGTATATTGCAACGTTTCAAGCACAAACTATGCTCATCCTCAGGCAAAAATTCTAAAAAGTTAAAAACATAATATTAAAAACCATAATGACATTAACAAATTAAAATAGGGAAAAAATCCACAAGCATTAAAAACAAAGTCACACTAAAAAAATTCTAAAAAGTTACAATTAAAAACCATAATGACTATTATGAAACAAAAGCGAACAATTAACAAGTTTTAAAACAATAAAAGTGACACTAAAAACGAACAATGAATAACAGCTATAAAATACAAAATGTAAAACTCAAAAAACTAAAAAATCCACAGGCTATCTTTTAAAACACTAAAAAATTAAAAACCCACACTAAAAGGAACACACCTTAAGTCTAAGCAGCACAGATTCCGAGGCAAAACTAAAAAAACAGAAACATCTAAAACCAAGTAAAGGTTGGTTGTTCAAGATGTTCAGTTTAGACGGAGGGGAACGGATGAAATATCAGAGTTAAGCGAAGGGGATTTTTTTTTAATATACAGGGATTCTAGAAGTCTTAACGTTTGCTCACACGGAGCGGAATCTAAAATGTTAAAATTAGCTAAAGTTATATCGACTTTGCATAGAACAACATGGCTGCGTATAGCTGAAGCTTCTTTAGTTTTCAAAGGTTTGTCAGTTCTATGGCTTATGCCCATATGGGCTTAACTCTGATATTTCATCCGTTCCCCTCCGTCTAAACTGAACATCTTGAACAACCAACCTTTACTTGGTTTTAGATGTTTCTGTTTTTTTAGTTTTGCCTCGGAATCTGTGCTGCTTAGACTTAAGGTGTGTTCCTTTTAGTGTGGGTTTTTAATTTTTTAGTGTTTTAAAAGATAGCCTGTGGATTTTTTAGTTTTTTGAGTTTTACATTTTGTATTTTATAGCTGTTATTCATTGTTCGTTTTTAGTGTCACTTTTATTGTTTTAAAACTTGTTAATTGTTCGCTTTTGTTTCATAATAGTCATTATGGTTTTTAATTGTAACTTTTTAGAATTTTTTTAGTGTGACTTTGTTTTTAATGCTTGTGGATTTTTTCCCTATTTTAATTTGTTAATGTCATTATGGTTTTTAATATTATGTTTTTAACTTTTTAGAATTTTTGCCTGAGGATGAGCATAGTTTGTGCTTGAAACGTTGCAATATACAAAATATAGTCCCTTTCCAACTTGATGGATGTTTCTTTCCTTGTCTGTTGCTTTCTGCTTAAATTATATATATATATATATATATATATATATATCTCCCCCGCAAGGGGGTTCTAAGCTCGTGCTCTTGAGTGCTCTTTGTGCTCGTTTGTACGTGCTTGTTCCTGGAGGTTTCACGTGCACCCTCCCGGCCCTAGCACCCAAGGATGATGGGGCTCGACCCTGCAGTCCTTGTCATCCTTGGTCTTTTTCCACTTCGACTCTCCCCTCCACCCTTTCTTTTTCCTCTGTCTTTCCTCTCACTTTTTCTTTGTTTTTCCGCCGAGATATGCCCTTTTAAATAGAGGCGAATCGGTTCTTCCCGAACTTAAAAAAAAAAAATATATATATATATATATATATATATATATATACACACACTCGTATATATGTGTTATTATATGTTACTCTGCATACCTATTGTATGCTTTATATATGCAGCAAAGAACAATAAATTATTATTATTTTTATTATTATTAAAAACCGATAGGATGATTCAATTTCATTACATCATAAATTGACCAAAACAAAGTATGAGATTTTTAACAGAGACTCGATTTAATATGTCATAGTATCAATTTCATTCTAGAAAATAAATTTCTTTGTACTAACGTACAAATTATTATTACAACTAAATGATTCTACCTACGCAAGTTGGATGAAAACATTGACCCAAATTAGATAATGTTATTGAAAGAAGATATTGACAAATATCAACAATAATATCAAATATCTGTGTTTGTGTGACTGAATTTATAAGTAAGTCGGGGTTAAGGTGAAGCCAAGGTTTTCAATTATATACGTATATATATACACACAGACCGTGCATGGAACAAGGAGCTCTTCTGGAAATTAAATCCACTATAGTCCGAATAAGTAATGGTAAATGACAACACACTATAGTTTTGGTCTTTTTCATGATGTTAGCCCGACGTGGGCAAGGGTCACTCGCAAAGAGGTCCCAAAAATATAGCTTCTCCACACCAGCTATCTGTAAAGCAGATAGGATCCAGCTTTGGGACAGGATCTAGGGTTTAAAGCAGCCTACTCGTTGCATTCACGTCGGATTGAATATATCAAAGAAAAAGGGGTAATTATTATATTTTTAGCCAAAAAACAAAACTTAAACCTCAACTGGCAGAATTGAGCGTCCACTTTCAAGGCACATAACATGTCCGTTTCATGATGGGAATGAACTCAGAATGGTTCCCTGAGGTTTTTTATGATACACACAGACCGTGCATGGAACAAGGAACTCTTCTGGGAAAAAGAAAAACTATAGTGTTTGTCATTTACCATTACTTATTCGGACTATAGTGGATTTAATTTTCCCAGAAGAGTTCCTTGTTCTATGCACGGTCTGTGTGTATCATAAAAAACCTCAGGGGAACCATTCTAGTTCATTCCCATATATATATATATTATATATATATATAGGGTGATTGAGAAGTCCTCGTGTAACTTTAAAATTTAATAACTTTTGATGTACACATGAGAAAGACAAATTAAAAGCGGCATATAAAAGCATAATTATTGAAGTTGTTTAACGCACTATATTACAGATTTCTAGGCCTCAAAATAACTGCCATCTTCTTCCATATATCGTTCAGTCCAATTTTCCAAAGACCTGAAAATATTCTCCATTTGTTGCCGAGTGAATTCATGAGTTGTATATTGTGATCCTGGCCATAAATTCATCCGAAGAGTGTTGTTTTGATGAGTAAACATACTTTTAACACGGACCTCATAAAATCACTGTCATTTATCTTTTAAGCCCTGATGATGGAATGAGTGTATTCCAAAACGTCGGTACCAATTAAAGTTTGAAGAACGTTTTTTTATCTTTGGTGTTCCTGTTTTTCGTTATATATATATATATATAATATAGTGTATATATATTATATACTGATATTAGTGTATATATATATATATATATATATATATAGATAATATATATATATATATATATATAGATATATATATACAGTGTATATATATTGAAGAAGGCTTGCTCCTTGGGAACTACATCTTAAGATGAAAAAGTTGACCAACACAAGCACCAACATTTTATTACAGCATTTCTCCAGACATTTCGAAACTAACATTTTATCCATAGTGGTTAAAAAAAAACTAATATATAAGATAAAGCAAGAAAATTGCTGATCAAAACTAAGGTAATTAAAACCCACTAAAATTCTAAAATCCAAAAACTCCAAAAACTAAACTGTAAAATTCACCAAACAAGAAATCACAACAATTAAATTACAGAATAATTTTTACGAATACTTGAATTTAGCAATTTATTTTGCTTAATTTCCTCCTTTTACGAGCCCTCGTGTGTAACTATATTTCGTATTACCTACTGTACTTACTGTTGAAGAAGAAAACAGTTTTTGTTTGTTTGTTCATAATATTAACATAGGAAATACTAAAGACCATTTTAAGGTGTATTCACGAGTTACCTTATAATGTTATGTTTAGAGGATCAATTGTTATATATAATTGTGTTATTGTTATATTATAAGTGTGTCTCAAATGTCTTGTCCTCATAATGTACAACATCATAGGAGGAGGAGGTTATGCGGCCATGGACTCCCCCTTTTGTATACAGGGATTAGATGGCAATGCTGGCTGAAATGGGACGACTGCATAACTGCATATGCTCTAGCCTAGTCATAATGTTGTAACCTCCTGGACCAAGTTTGTTTGCGGCATTTATCGTATAGTATAATATGTACTATATTAATTTCCCAGCTTGAAGATAAAGCCATAGTCCTTGTGTCCCATGTGGGGTCTGTATAGAGGGGAGCAGGTTTTAGGGGATACTACTTTATATAACGCGATACCGAAAATAGATAATTATGCGGATGTCCGTTGGATATGTTTTACGGATGTTCCAAGTAACCTTGTCGGCAGCAAGAAAGTTGGACACATATCCCAACATTTCTACGCTCCTTCATATATTTGCCACATTGCCCGTGACCACCATTGCTATGAACGAGCGATCATTTAGTCCTCTAAAGTCTAAAGCACCTAAAATCTCATTTGAGATCGACTATGAATGAAATTCGTGTGAATGAACTCTCACTTTTGTACGTTCATCATATATGGCTCTCGAACATAATGCGGTAATCAACGAGTTCTCTCGAGTCAATAGACGACTTCACTTCGCGTAATTAAAGTACTAAAGGATCCGTTATATAGCTTGTATAGTTTATATACAATATATACTGTATATACACATTATATTTATACTTATATACATTATATTTATACTTCTTTTTCCGTAATAAAGAAATGGCAACAGTTACTAACAGCGCTTTTAACTCTTTATTTGAACTGCTAAAAAAGATAATTTAAAACCTTTCGTTTCTGCTTTGGTGAATTTAATAAAAAATACTTAAAATTAAGTTAGTTAATTACAAAAGAAAAAATTTGCAGGTGAGAAATGTCTGAATAGTAATACTGCGTCATCTACATACCTACAATATAAAACTGATAGGACCAACCAACCAACCAACCAACCAACGAGTTTCGTAAAAACCTAATATGTTTATTAGGGTAGGCCCAAAGGTGACTCCATGACCACGCCATCTACCTGTTTAAAAAAACTATTGTTAAACATGAAAATAGTGTCCTACAAAAACAAAATCTAGTAACGAAGGAGAGTCCTTCCTCCTATCATTATTGGAAAATAAAGAATTTGTGCAAATCCCAATTTTCACTTTAATTATAACATTTGTAAAGAGCGACTCTATAATTTATCAAAACTTATGAAATGCTTGTCTACATTGTGGACATCAACAATTTCTTTGGCAAAACTAAAAGATTTGTTACTGTAAAAACATTAACTGTTAGCTTGAACAATATTGGAACCAAGAATTTTGCAATTGAGTTTCCAAGCTGACTTGGAATTCCCTTAATATTTGTAAATCTTATAATTCCTATATTTCTCAAATTTAATCCCCATAATTATAATATACGCATATAAAGTTAAAAAAATTTATATTCCTGGTTTGTATAAATCTTTTAGCAAGGATCAATGAGAACAAGAGCATCAGCAACCGAGTCTTTTTACCATTTAACAAACCAACTACGCCATCCGTTCGCAATCACTGTACCGAATGCAATCATAATTCTGGAAAATTTAGTTTTAAAAATTTCACCAAATTTGACAGATTTAAGGATTTTGGAGTCTTATATTTGTTGTATACAAAAGTGAACCGAATTTGAATGATTTCAGCTTTTGGATTTAATATTCAAGTAACTCGTGAACGAATTCAAAATGATCTTATACTTTTGTATATTGCTGAGAATTTTACTTTGGATAGTTTTTGAATTTTATATACTTGCGTTTAAATTTACATTGTTATAGTTAAGTAATTGAATATTAGTGGTTTTTAGCGATTTAGAAGTTTTCATAGCGTGCCGGCTTAATTTAACTTATACCTGTGACGGTTTAAATTTTTAACTCCGCGATGCCGTCGCAGAAAGCGTCGTGTGTTAGGTGTAGGGTTAACCGGTGGTATTCGGAATTTAAGGATTATAACGGCGGTCCAATGGCGATTACCGATAGATCAGTTTGTTTCTTTTGCGAGTTCATGTGGAATTAGTTGACATAAAACGCAGTGTACGTGAGGTAGCGGATAGACTTGCAACGCTTGATGAGGGCAGGGTTAGGGCTACGGTTGACGGAAGCCGAACCAATACTAACGTTGAAGACGTTAGTAATTTGAAGGGTGAGGTGCGTAACTTAGTTTCTAGTTTAGGTAGCTTGTCGGGAAGGTTAGATAGAGTCGAGGAAGAGGTTAAGGTTAGTCCGAGAGTAGTAGATAGCGAGGGATTTAGTGAGGTTAAGGGTGGAGCTAGGCCGCGTACATTAGGTGATAGGAATCCCCCCCCTATCGAGGTTTCGAACCCTTTCGCCCATTTGGAAAGGGATGTGAATGAGGGGGAAACTATTTTAATTGGGGACTCTTTAGTGCGCCACATGGACAAAGAGTTCGTTAAACGGAATCCAACCAATAGGAGGAGGGTCTGTCTCCCGGGGGCCAGGGTTGACAGAGTTAGAGACGAAGTGGATAGGGTTGACGTTGCTTCCCGTCACTCAATGTTGGTGACGATGGTAGGAGGCAACGACTCGTATAGGCCGATACGAGAGTGCCTGACCTTTTGGAGAGATATAGGGGGTTAATTAGGTCCCTGAAGGCGAGGTCAGATAGGTCTTTAGTTCTAGGTATTACCCCTAGGCACGGTTGGGTCTTAGAATTACGTCTAAAACAATATTTTTGAATAACAAATTAGAAGAGATTTGTGCTGAGGAAAGTGTACCCTTCGTAAAGCTGTGGTCCGAATTCAATGATCCTAGCCTTTTTATAAAAGATGGGGTGCATTTTAATGAAATAGGTAATGCTAGGCTAGGTAGGTTAATAGACGAAAACGTGCGAAAGCTGTATAGGTCGAAGCCTTCTTTAAACGTTGTGGGTCCGGGAAACGCGGGCCCGACGTGATAAATAGTTTAAAAGCGGGCCCGTGGTAAAAAATAACTTAAACGTCTTTTATTGCAACGCGCGTAGTATTAGAAATAAATTAAATGAATTTAAGGCGGTAATTTATTCCGGCAACTATGATATAGTTGCTATCACTGAAACTTGGTTAAATACCGTGACTCGGGACTTGTTGGGGGAACTTGATATACCGGGTTTTAAAATCTTTACTAATGATAGGTTACATAGATTTGGAGGCGGCGTTTTGCTGTACATTCGTAATTCCCTTAGGGCTATCGAGGTTAAGTTAGATTTTCCGGCAGCAATTAATGCGATCTGTGTTGAAGTTAGGGCGCGTAGTATTAGTTTTAATTTTGTCGTTGTTTATAGACCTCCCGTTCAACCCCTCGATATAGATACTAGATTTTACTCACTTCTTGGTAATTTTATTGACAATCGGAATAGTATAATTGTCGGAGACTTTAACTGCCCTAATGTTAATTACGAGAATTTTACGGGTAACGAAGAGGGTTTGAGACTGGTTGAGTTTATGGACGATAACTTTTTACGACAGATAGTTACCGAACCAACGCGCGGTGATAATATCTTAGATTTGGTGATGACGAACGGCGAGAATATAGTCGAAGTTTAGAAGTAGGCGAGAGTTTAGGATGTAGCGATCATCAAATTCTTAGGTTTAAGTTATTGATAGAAAACACACAGGATAGTAACGTAATAGAAGTCCCTGATTTTCGTAGGGCTAATTTTGATAGTTTTGCTGATAGGATGAGAGTAGTGGACTGGGATAACTTATTTATGGGTAATGATACAAATTTGCGTTGGGTGGCGTTTAAAGAAAGTTTTAGGAATATTGAAAGGGAGTTTATTCCTCGTAGGCCCAAGCGCGTTAGAAATCGTGGTAGGCCGAAGTGGTGGACTAGGGAAGTAGGCGAGTTCATAAACGAGCGTAATAGAGCGTATAGACTTAACAAGCGCAATGGCCAGGTAGCTAACTTTAATAGATATATCGAGCTTAGACGTCAGGTTAAAAGATCAGTTAGGAATGCCAAGCGTAATTTAGAGATAGTTATAGCTGCGGATAGTAAACATAATCCAAAAAAGTTTTTTGAATACGTAAATAATCGTAAGCCGGTAAAGGATAACATAGGCCCTCTATTGGATGTAAATGGCGCTTTGGCTTCTGACGCTCAGGCGATGGCGGGTATTTTCAATAACTTTTTTGCGACAGTTTTTACCGTAGAGGACGTAAATAATGTCCCCGACGTTGACGATATCGTTCCATTTAGTAGCGAGACTATTTTAGATGAAATAACTGTTTACGAGGCTGAGATTGCGCATTATATCGATAGGCTAAAAGTTAGCAAGGCTCCAGGCCCTGACGCTTTTTATCCTAGACATTTGAAAGATTTGAAAGACGTTATCGTAGGCCCCTTAGCGAAGATTTTTAATCAGTCACTCGAAACGGGGATTATTCCTGAAGACTTCAAATTAGCTAACGTCACGCCTATTTTTAAAAAAGGCGACCGCGCGGTAGCTAGCAATTATAGGCCCATTAGCTTAACGTCAATTGTCGGTAAACTTTTGGAATCCGTAGTTAGGGATCGTATTATCGATCACTTAGAAAGTAGGGGTTTGATTAATAGTAGTCAGCACGGGTTTCGACGCCATAGGTCTTGTTTAACTAATTTGTTAGAATTTTATAACGAAATAGTGCGCGAATACGATAGGCATAGGGCAGCTGACGTTATTTATTTAGATTTTAAAAAGGCGTTCGATACAGTTCCGCATAGGAGACTAATTGCGAAGGTTAAAGCGCACGGTATACGCGGTCAGGTAGCTAACTGGTTAGAAGAATGGCTTCGTGCTAGGAGGCAGAGGGTCGTAGTTAATGGTAGTGAATCGGGGTGGTTAGAGGTAGGTAGTGGTGTCCCACAGGGTTCAGTGTTAGGCCCATTGTTATTCGTAATTTACATTAACGACATAGATGTAGGATTGACTAGTAACGTGTCAAAATTCGCGGACGATACTAAAATAGGCGGTAAGGTTGTTAACGAGGACGATAGAAATAGGATCCAAGACGATGTAGATAGGATTATGGAGTGGACGGATAAGTGGCAGATGCAATTTAACGTAGATAAATGTAAAGTTTTGCATATAGGTTCTCGCAACAATAATTACGTGTACACGATGGATGATAGGGATTTAGCGAGCGTTGACGAGGAAGTAGATTTAGGCGTACGCGTAACTAAAGATTTAAAGGTTAGGAACCAGTGCCTGGAGTCTTGCGCAAAAGCTAATAGGATGTTAGGCTTCATAGCGCGTAATTTCGAATTTAAATCGAAGGATATTATATTGCCCCTTTACAAGTCCCTAGTCAGGCCTCATTTAGAATATGCCGTTCAGTTTTGGTGCCCGTACTTGCGTGAGGATATTGATAGGTTAGAAAGGGTTCAGCGTCGTGCCACGAAACTTATTCCGTCATTGCGCAATAAGCCTTATGAAGATAGGATTAAAGTGTTAGACTTGTATTCACTCGAAACTAGGAGATTAAGGGGGGAGCTTATTGAAGTTTTCAAAATCGTTAATAACATCGATAACGTAAATTTTGACAAATTGTTCACTTTCGATAATAGTAATACTCGCAATAACGGATTCAAGTTGCGTGGCAGACGTTTCATTACTAATATCGCTAAAAACTTCTTTACGTTTAAAGTAATTGATAAATGGAATAATCTTCCCGCGTCAGTCGTTCATTCTACCAGCGTTAATGTTTAAGAACCGTCTTGACAGACATTTTAAAATATTAACGTTGTTTAAAATTAAAAAAGAAAGTTAACAACAGGAGCTCTGGTGGTGGTGCTCGAGGATGAGTCTGTTGACGATGAATGCCAGCTTGTGACATGCCAGCGTGTGATGCCAGCAATAAAAAAAAAAAAAAAAAATTAGACTAACACGAATGTAGATGTAGCTCATAGCGTAAACTAACCCACTTTTTGTTTAACTTTACCTACTTTTTTTTTTTTTCTTATCCTCCTTACTTTGCATGTCTCTAACTCTTTTCTTGCATGTTTGTAGTTTGCATGGTATGACAGTGAGTTAAGACTGTGTTTGCATGGTTTGTAAGCGTTCTTATTTTACTTCTTTTCATCTTTCACCCCTCTCCTATATTCTCCGACTATTTTTCTGACTTGTCGGCAGTGGCCGGCGGATGATGATGGTGAGACTTTTTCCTCTTTTTCTGAATGAATGTTAACCCACGAATGATAGGTGTTGCTCCTTACTTAACCCCTTATTCTCCTCTCTTCTCTTAACCCCCTACTCTCTCCTTTCTCTCGGGCTAGCCTTAGAGTGGATCTTAGGGTCTTTGTTAGCCTTAGCTTCTGTAGATCTTCTGTAGATCTTTGTTCTTTGATTTTAGTATTCGTTTTGCGATTTAATGGCTGTGATTTTTGGTTTCGTAGATTTTAATAGTTTAGTTTTGTGTTTAAGTTTCAGGATTTTAAACTTTTAGTGCATTTCAACTATTTTAACTTTAATTTATCGCTTTTAGGTTTTATTTCCACTGGGAATGAAAGTTTAGTTTCAAAATGTTTAGCGAAATATTGTATTAAAATGTTGGTGCCCGTGTTGATCACCTTTTTCTATTAGCAAACTATACAGACTCCATTGAACTTATCCTTTAGCTAACATACATCCCGGATTTGAATGTTAATGATTACTGCATTAGGGTTAGGGAAACGTGTAGTCGATGGTGTACCTTGGAACCAGATCAACGATGTGCAAGAAATGAAAAGACGACAGGATCTTATTGAAGCTGATTGTGAATATATTAAACCCTACCACAAACATGCCAGTCTAACTACAAACCAAAAGAGGACCAACTTCCCCTCGAATAGGTCAGTAGTGGCAGCAAACATTTTTAAGTACTTAGATTTATAAAATCTTTAACATCTGCTACCTTTGCGAATGTTAAAATAAAACTGTAAATTTTAATGCAATGTAATGTGTTCAACTGGCTAAACAGGGCTCACGTTTCTTTGGTACTTTCCTGTTATCCCTGATCCCAGACATTTTTCCAGTTGCCAGACTTCAATTTTGACAGAATATTTTCGTTAAAACTAACGAAAATATGGATCAAATGTAGAATTCGGACCCCAGCCTTCTTTAGTTAGCTTTATAAGGCTAACTAACGAAAATATCATGACCTAACCTAAACAATCGTCAAAGGCGTACAGTTAACCTAACGATTGGTTAGGTTAGGTTAGGTTAGGTTAGGTTGTGATATTTTCGTTAGTTAGCCTTATAAAGCTAACTAAAGAAGGCTGGGGTCCGAATTCTACATTTGATCCGAAAATATCACAACTTAACCTAACCTTACCAACTAATTAGGTTAACTGAATGCCCAGTTACAGGTAAACATTAAAACTGTACGCCCTTGATAATTAATTGGTTAGGTTAAGTCGTGATATTTTCGTTAGTTTTAACGAAAATATTCTGTGTCAAAATTGAAGTCTGGCAACTGGCAAAAAGTGTGGGGTCCGGGATAGCAGGAAAGTACCTTTCTTTTTCTTATACCAAAAAGCAATGAAAAATTGACCAAGTTGTTTATGAGAAGACTAGATTATATTAGGTTAGGTGGTCGTTTTAGATCGGTTAGTTATTTTCCATGTGACAAATTTCGGTCGTCAATCTGGATCTTTGTAATAAGTTTCGGCAAAACTTTACAATCCAGACACTGCTCCATGAAGCTCGTAAGTCACGCCCACATTTTCAGATCAGCGGACGTCATAGAGACGTCACCAAGACGTCATTTCGTCAATGACGTTATGGTGAGGTCACTATGACAGTATGACATTCACTGATCTGGAAATGTGTGCATGGCTTACGTGCTGTCTCGGAGCTGTGTGGATTAAAATTTTACATGAACCTTATTGCTTTGGTATGGCATACCGTGTATATATATATATATATATATATATATATATACTCAGAATGGTCCCCTGAGAAACATATGTTAAACACAGACCGTGCATGGAACAAGGAACTCTTCTGGGAAAATTAAATCCACTATAGTCCGAATAAGTAATGGTAAATGACAAATACCATAGTTTTTCTTTCATGATGCAAGCCCGACGTGGGCAACGGGTCTCTCGCAAAGAGGTCCCATAAATATAGCTTCCCTCACCAGCTATCTGCAAAGCAGACAGGATCCAGCTTTGGGACATGGATCTAGGGTTTAAAGCAAGCCTAGCCCTGCTACATTTAGAACCTCAATATAAGCAAAAGACTCGTTGCATTCACGTCGGATTGAATACATCAAAGAAAAAAGGGGTAACTATTGTATTTTTAGCCAAAAAAAACAAAACTTAAACCTCAACCGCGACATTGAGCGTCCACTTTTCAAGGCACATAACACGTCCGTTTAATATACACAAACTCAGAATGGGACCAATCCGACGTGAATGCAACGAGTCTTTTGCTTATATTGAGGTTCTAAATGTAGCAGGGCTAGGCTTGCTTTAAACCCTAGATCCATGTCCCAAAGCTGGATCCTGTCTGCTTTGCAGATAGCTGGTGAGGGAAGCTATATTTATGGGACCTCTTTGCGAGAGACCCGTTGCCCACGTCGGGCTTACATCATGAAAAAGAAAAAACTATGGTATTTGTCATTTACCATTACTTATTCGGACTATAGTGGATTTAATTTTCCCAGAAGAGTTCCTTGTTCCATGCACGGTCTGTGTTTAACTATATATATATATATACGTAAACTAAATCTGTACTCCCTGTAAAGAAGAAGAGAGGTACACCATAATCTACATATGGAAAATTATCGGAAAACTGGTACCAAACCTAAAACTAAACCCAATTACCATTCAAACAACAATGGAAAAAAGGAAAGGCAGAATGTGTAGTGTTCCCAAATTAAAGGCCCGACAAGGGACCTCAACACTGAAGGAAAACAGCTTGGTTGTCAGGGGGCCAAGACTTTTTAACCAGCTTCCAAAGGACCTCAGGAACGTTACAGGGGTCAAAATTGAAGTCTTCAAGAGAAGATTAGATGCCTGGCTCAGGACGGTACCAGATGAGCCGGGTGTACCTGGCTATGTACGGTGGAGAGCGCAAGAAAGCAACTCGCTCCTCCACCAAGCCAGACCTAGAGGCGGGGCCACCAGCTTGACCTTCGTGTGAAGAGAGACCAACGCACGGAACAGCAACGAGGTTAATGAGGTGTATATATATATATATATATATTATATATATATATATATATATATATGACATTGGCTCCTCTTCTTTGCAAAATATATCTACAGATCTCTACAGAAGCTAAGGCTAACAAATGAGTGAAAGGGTTGTGTTAACGTTTGCCTTACCGTAGCGCACTGATCAGCTCTAGTTATTTCCACTTGAGAGGGCTGGGTTCGAATTCCGATGGGCGTAATTTTGCACTATGGAAAATAACGTGTTCATTCGTGCTTATATATATATATATATATATATATATATATATATACAGGGTGGCCCAAAAGTATGTTGCCCGCTAAAAAATAGTTTAGAATAGACTTCTTATTAGTTGGTATTATTATTATTAGTAAAAAATATTTAACGAACATTTTTATTGGAACATAATTCTAACATAATCAAAAACATATCAGTCAAGAATCGATCAAGGTGTTCAAAATGATGACGATATGGTTTGAGTTTCAATTCTTTCATAATTTTTGAAGGGATGTCCTGGCAATTTCAAGCTCATTAGATGCTCTTCTGGTCGTTTTTTTGGGGGGCTTTTAACAAATGCTTCTGCAGCAATCTGCACGTTTTCTTGGGTTACAGTATCCTTCGGTCGTCCACTCCTTGGTGCATCATGAACGGAGCCAGTGGCTTCAAATTTGTTTCGAAGACGATAGATGCCTTGCTTCGATGGTAAGGGAACGTCAGGAAATTGGTTTTGGAAAGCAGCACCAACTTTGGCAGTGGATTCTGTTTTGTACCACTCTTTGAGAATTAATACTCGTTGCTCAGTAGTCCATTTATAAGGTGGATGACATGCCATCTAAAATTAAAAAGGTAAATATTAACTAAAATTAAATTTAAATAACTCGAATCAATAACTATAAACCTATAATAAATATACAAAACAAATGTGAATAAATGCGTCGGGGCAACAGACTTTTGGACCACCCTGTATATATATATAGTGCTTTTTCTGGAAAAAAAAAAGGTACCGGAACTCTCATTTTTTTTTATTTTCCAGCAGTTACTCCATCCCACCTCTGACTATCCAGTATCCCAGTCGAAGAGAGAGTGAATCCCTCTTTTGATTAAAAATTTGTCACGTAACAAATAAACGATAAAATAATAATGGAAATTGTTTAATTTGTTTAATAATATCATTTATTAATTAATATTTGTTTATTGCTAACCTTAACTCGCAATAAATTCCACAAATAAGTCGTATTCTCATCTGCGTCAGCAGCATCACGTTTTCGTGCCTTGCTTTTGGTGTTTGTCGCGGAATACTGGCATTCGAGTAACTACAGTTTGACATACTTTATTGGATGAAAGCGGATGAGTGGTGAGTCAACCATTCTGGTAAACATTAGGGCGGATGTAGTATTACGTTGGGTAATGTTATTTTTGTCAAATAATACAGGTTGTTTATAAAGTCCCTATCTATTTCAGTGAAAACGTAGCAAAAAGGGTAAAATTCAATAAAATATAAGAGAAGGCATACATTTAATGAATACTTAAGCATATGATTCCTACATGAGCACCCTCAGTATCTCTACAGAGTTCGAATCTGTACAGCATTGCGGAACACATTTTGGAGCATGACAGGTTATTTTTGTAACTGCTGTTACGATACGAGCACGTAATCTTTCAGATCTGTAACCCTCGTTTGATAGACGTTTGATTTGATAAAGCCCCATACAAAGAAATCCAAGGGCGTTAGGTCAGGAGATCGAGCCGCCCAGGGCCTGTTGCCTCCACGTCCGATCCACCGATTTGGAAATCGTTCATTTATTACTCCCGAACAATGTTTGCGTAATGACAAGGTGCCTCATCTTGTTGAAAGACGACGGTGTTTAAAATGCCATCTGAATGAAGCTGGGACATTTACGTGCTCGTATCGTAACAGCAGTTACAAAAATAACCCCTGTCATGCTCCAAAATGTGCTCCGCAATGCTGCTCACAGATTCGAACTCTGTAGAGATACTGAGGGTGCTCATGTAGGAATCATATGCTTAAGTATTCATTAAATGTATGCCTTCTATTATATTGTTATTGAATTTTACCCTTTTTGTTAGTTTCCATTGAAATAGATAGGGACTTTATAAACACCCTGTATTTGACAAGTTACGCTTTGAAGGTTGCTCTAAGATTAAAAAAACCTCACTTTTTATCGGAAGAAGTGATTTGTGTGAATCATTTGTTTATTTTTGCTGTCATTTCATTAAAAAGTACTAGTACGCCGTACCGGTGTGCTCCGGCAGAAAGAAAGCACTATATATACTGTATATATATATATATATATAATTTTTTTTTTTAGAGAAAGTACTGAAAATTTAAAGAAATTACTGTTGGTACAAAACTATTCAATGCTGCACCTTACACGCACGCGCGCGCGCGCGCTTCGTGAATTTGTTTATGTAATTTCGTTATTAGTGCTCATTTTTATTACTTTACACTGATTTACTCTGTTAACTGCGTTTAACTGCTGCCTATGTACTATGATCTCGGATTAGAGAGTGACGTAGCCAACTAACATTTCGAACGGATAGAAATTTCGGAATAACGACTCTCTAACTGTTTAACGGCTTCATTTAATTAAACAAGAATGTAGATGGGGAGAAAAGCGAATGAATTAGTTTCTTTTCATATATCGCAGAGAGAGAGAGAGAGAGACTGGAGAGAGAGACTGGAGAGAGAGACTGGAGAGAGAGAGAGAGACTTAGAAGTAATTCTAAACAGTTTTAATTCACGAAACTACATTTTCACCAGACATGGAACTCCTCGTTAAAAACAAGTGAGGAGGAGTGAGGTACCTTAAGGCTTAAGGCAATAGTTCTAAACAACCAGTCCGAGGAAGGAAAGCTACCGGGCCACGTTTCTCAATGAAAACATAAATAATGTTGCATTCAAAACAAATCGGTAAAATTTGTCGTTCTGAAAATGTTGAACTTTCTGCAAATGCATACGTCTGTGTAGGCCTATGGACCATTTGTTTTTAAGTTTGTGCAAGCTATTATTACCAATAACGATTTATGCTTTCTTTGTTTTGATTCTTCGTGCATCTGTGAAGTTGTGTTCGCGCGCGTGTACATAAAATTGAATTCATAAGTGTGCGTGTGCTATTATCATAGTTTTGCTTATCATTTGGCAATACTGTAATGTCTCTTTATTTTCCGTATTATACAGTTATGAGCGAATAAACCACTTATTAAAAATGTATTTTTTAACTAATGCTGTTTACGTTATGGTTACTTTTTTTACTAAAATATTACTGTATAAAGCTGAGTGGAGTGGAGTGGAGTGGAGTGGAGTGGAGTGGAGTGGTTTAAAACCCTACTGCCTTAATGCATTGACTCCAGCAGCTAGCCTACAGCTCTCTCTCTTTCTATGTTGCTAATTAGCAGTGTTGGGCGCATTACTTTTTTAACGCAACGGCGTTACCGTTACTCGCAATAGAAAGTAACGTTATTACCGCTACAGTTACTTCTATGGAAAAGTAATGCGTTACAGTTACCGTTACTTTTATAATAAAGTAAAAAATATACCATTTCTCAATATAAGAATGATATATCTACATCGCGATTATAAAAGAATTTCAGAATATCGAGCAAATATTTAATTAAGGTCAGATACATAATACAATGAAGCAATACCTGATTTTAGTCTCGTACTTAATTAATAAGCAATACAATTTACCAATTTTACCATTTGAAATAATAGTAATAGCAATCAATAGATCTTAAGTAAAAACTAAAAAAAAATGTAAAATAAAATTGCTCTTTGCATTTAGTATTACAAAAACAAAAATTATTAAATGGAATACACTAAAATAAGTCGTTAATAAAAAATTACAAAATGCCTAAAGGATTAATGGATTATTCGTATAAGAAAAAATGGAAATTCTTAAAAGTAACGAATAATGACTGAAAATGGAATGAAAAGTAACGGGGGGTTACTAATTTCGTTACAATATAAATAAAATAACGGCGTTACCGTTACAAAATAAGTAACTGCGTTACTCTCAACAGTGCTAATTAGCGAGTTGTATTTTGAATCATTATATTTTACTTTTAATACATTAAATCAGATTAACGCACGCAAGCGCGCGCACGCGTACAATATTCCTTTTATTCCTCCTTCCTTGCATTAGGGAAAGACATAAAATATAGGTTAGAATTTACATTTAAAATTGTTTGTATTGTATCAGAGAGATGAAGCTTCAACTGTGCTTTTAACCCAAGAAATAAGCAATTGATTTCAAGTTTCCTTTAACAGTACTCACGCGGTTATGCGGGATTCAATCAACCGTGAAACGAGTTAACCGTGATTTGCTAATTGCAACCATTGTGTACTATACGTGGTAATGACACCGAGTTAACCGTGATTTGGCGCGGTGTTTACATTCGCGGCTCACCTCCCGCCAACCCACCACAACACGCTTTGGTCAGTGTGTCTCCGCGCTTTACAGAGTATGCGTGTGTGCTTGTGGCTTCGTATACCTTTGTTTTGTGGCGAGTACAAACTAAACCATTTAATTGTATACTATAATGTAGCAGAATAATACTGTGCGTGGTGGTGCGCGAAGTGGAAGGCCAGTCAGTGGTGGCGGGCAGCAACGGTTGCACCACCCACCCACCGGCGGAGTATATTGAGTTAACCGTGAAATCGGGTTATCCGTAATCACGGACAGCCCCTCATTCACGGATAAGCGAGTACTGCATTAATAATCAAAGGTAATTCATGTATTACAATTATAAAGTTACATTTTCCTTTAATCTCCAACTCCCCTCCTCATTTCCAAGCTTCAAAATTGAAAATTTCCCTCAGAAATCGACGTGTATCGTATCTAATTTGCTTATATAGAAAGTTACGATTATTTTTATAGCAAAGTATTCACCCTATTATCTATCTATTATTATTATTATTATTATGCAATTCATTAAAAGAAATCAAACGTTACAATATAGAGCTTCAGCAAAACGTGGCAACAACGCTTCTGCAAACAATAAATTATATTTTGTTTATTACCGCTTTTGTAAAGATATAAAAAAAAAATTACCAAAGTTTATGTAAAGGCTGAAAAATCTTATATAAAAATTATAATATAACAAAGAGAGATTATTTATTCCCTCCCCTTTATCCTTTTCCTGTCTGTGAAAGTGTAGAATGTATAAAATTAATAGCACTTTCGTTGAATTGGGAAATATTTCGACACCATTTTGCTGTCAATATGACGTGTCTTTGGTCAGTACTCTTCGGTAATAAATAGTGATCGAAGTTGAAAGATAACTTATTCTTTCGGATACCATTTTTTTCTTATTGTTAACTCTCCTTGTTTTTAGAATTATTTTTGCAAATTCATAATTGTAATATAGAAATGCATAATGCATTAGAAGATGTAACCCTTATAATGTAATGACACCTTCACTGCTAGGCATAACAGTAACGTTTGCACTTTGAAGCACTTTTCATTTGAAATAAAAGACTAGTGGTTTGGATTAAGTTTAAGTAATAGAAATAGTTACCAAAACTCCCACCAGAGTGCAAAGGAAACCCCTATATATATTACAGTGTAGATAGATATATACAGTATATTCGACTATGTATACAGGGTGGCCATAAAGTCTGGAAACAGAGGATCGTATTAAGGATTAATTAAGATAATGTATAACGGAGAAAAAGAATTATCGTAATGTATCCTGTTTCCAGATTTTATTGCCACCCCTTATAGTGAGAATACTGGATTCAGCAAGATGAACACTTGAAATGCTCCAGAGAAAAGAACATCCGAAGCCCTACTTCATCGCACCATAAGACAATGAGAATCTCTACGAAGTAGTCCGTAAATGGCTGAGCGGCTTGAATCTGTTTAAGAGAAGTTCCAAAGTTCATCAAAAATTGAAGTAGATTGAAATTATTCAACCACAATATTATTTACTCTTGGCTTTTCACTGCCAATGAGCTGCATTTATTAATTTTCATAACTGTTCTAAATCAATTTCTATAAATGTATTTTCATTAATTCGAGCTGTACGCTGGAACAGTGTCTCCGGGGTTTGTTCTAAAATGAAGCGAAGGTTGATAAAATATAATACTACAGGGTGTCCCGTAAGTCTGGAACCATAGGGCAAAATGATAAAAACGGCAATAAAAACGCCGAAGAGACTTTTAGGGACTGTTTGTGAAATGAACGAGGATAGTAGCGGCTGTGTCATCGATGATGGATGTCCTCGGAGGTCCACTCCGTGGTTTATCTCCTATGGATCCCGTTTCCCTGAACTTTGCTACAAGTTTGCCAACACAGCTGTGTGTTATCGGCGCGCGGTCCGGATGCAATCTTAAATTCCTCAGCGACCTCCCTCTCACTCCAATTTCCTACGAGCAGAATTACCTGGATGCGTTCTTCCTTACTCAAAGACATCATGGGCACTTGCATAAACGGAAAAACATGAATTACTTAATTTTATTTTTTATTTTCTCTGAACAAAGTTTATATAGAAATAGTTGAATGAGTTGGGAGTTCTCAAACTTAATCTGCCTGAACAAGCGCTTTTATAGTCTGACATTTTTACTTGGTTGGTAAAAATGTGATGTATATTATGGGTACAGTAATTTCTTGCTTTACAGAAATTCAATTTGTCGCATTATTATGCGTGTGTTACATTGTAGAGTTAAGATTTTGTCCTGTAGGAACATCTCCAAATATATAATGGGAGTTCAATGGGGAACCAGGATTCAATTATGGAAAAAAACACTTATGGAAGGATTTTACGGAATGACCCTTCTGTAAAGTGAGGGATTACTGCACTCATTTTGATACAAAACTATAATGACATCACGAGTAAAATTCAATTGATATTACTATTTTTATTGAATTGAATTGAATAACCTTTATTACTAATAAAATAAATACAATTCTACAATTTTTGTTACAGTAAATTCAACAAAATAAATAATTGCGAAATTGGTCTATTTATTTTATTTGGCCCTTAAGCTTTAGGCTTTACTGGGCTGTCAATTAAAAATAAAGCAATTATTATCATTAATAATATAGAATCATGAATAAGAACTGTTAATTACAGTATGTATTAATATTAAGTTCCAAACTTATGGGACACCCTGTAGTTTCGCCTTGAATAAAGTCTTCCATGGTTAGAAAATGTTTTTGTATATAAAGTTTTATTGTACATACTTGGCTGAGCTAAGTAATTAATACCTGCGTATACATGCCATATGTAACCATGTTGCTTCAAATACTTTAGATATATATTAGTTTCTTACCACTGTCCCTTTCCCAAAAAATTCCCCTCTTCTAGAACTAATTTTTGGGGTGGGTGGGGGAAGAGGAGCGTGACTTCATCCCTATTAAGTTTCCAGCTTCATGCTTTTATACCAAATGGAAGCGCTACAAACGTTATGGTTATTAGTGCCAATGAATTTATCACCAGTTCATGAACAGTACAATTTGGGTATATATACAAAAGAAATTCTGAACAATTTTGTTTCTGTTCTGAATGCCGAGTATACAAAAGAGAATTATCTCGTACCGAGAATTTTCCACGAGAGTGCGCCATACTGTTTATTACCGTTATTTACTGTATACATTTCCTTATATACTACCCCAAACGTAACAAAATATTTCTATGGTTAATAAAGTAATACGTCAGAGGCTGAATTTAGTATTTAATTTTCAGTGGGGAATCAAACAACCAAACTATGAGCATTTATGTATACTTAAAATGCTCAGATATGATACTATATACTCGGTTCAATCAAGAATATCTTTGCGTTAGCTTCAACCAAATGCGAGAGAACTAAAAGAAACTAAACTAAAATATTTGTTTTGGGGGGTTTCCTTGATTGACAGAGAGACGTACATAAAAATGTGACGCTCATATTTCATCCTGTCAGCGTTCTTTTTATGAAATCGGTCTTTCTGGGGTAAAATGCATGATTGAGCATCAAAACACAACCTTGTATTTTGGTTCCTATTTTGGTTCCTATTTCCCTTATTACAAATGAAGTGAAAATTACCGTGTGTGTGTGTGTGTGTGTGATATATATTTTCTGCTATATATTAGCCTTGTATAGGTTATGGGTGATGATCGTTGCTTGCACGGAGATCAAGCTCGTGGCCCTACCTCTGGAGTTGGCTGGGTGAAGGAGCTATCCATCTCGCATAGCCAGGTACATCCGACTCATCTGAGATTGTCCTGACCCAGGTGTCTAGTCTTCTTTAGAAGTCTAGACACCTTGTCTAGCCTTCAGTTCGGGAATAGTACACATTCTACCTTTCTTATTTTCCAGTGCTGTATGGATGGTTATACAGTCCAGTTTGAAGTAAGGTAGCAGTTTGTAGCAATTTTTTCTGCTATTTCCAACATGCATATTATGGTTCTCGTCTTCTTAAAGATCTTTAGTATCTGTCCAGTTATTATTTCGCCATGTTCATCTCCATCTTGTTTTATGTCTCAAATTTCGCATCGTCGGTCATTATAACTCGTAAATCTTTTGTTCACGAGTTTCTCTTGAGTTTCCTGTCCATTTGGAGCATAATAATCCAAAGCTTTTATTGCCTCATTTCTCCCGTGTCTTAAGAGCAGAACTTTTTCTATGTCAAATTTCATGTTCTTTGGTTGGGTTCGTTTGTGAGGATTCTGTCTCATCATAGTTTCTAATCTTTGTTAATTTTAGGATATATATATATATATATATATATATATATATATATAACTGCAATGACCACGCAGTATATTAATGTATAGAAACGACGTAAGAATAGAGGAGCGTTCTGCACACGAGGAAGAGAAATAACGAACAAATGAAAAATGAGGTCCCCGCCCGGGAATTACGACTTCTGACTATTGTGCCCTGTGGTGTAGTGGTTAGCATATCTGACCGGCAATCGGAAGATCCTGGGTTCGATTCCCGGGCGGGGACCTCATTTTTCATTTGTTCGTTATTTCTCTTCCTCGTGTGCAGAACGCTCCTCTATTCTTACGTCGTTTCTATATATATATATATATATATATATATCCCTTGCAGAGGGACACGAACAAAATATACAAATGGTTAGAAGACATGTCATTCAACGCCGAGAAATTTCAACTCTTGAGATATGGTAAAAAAGAAGAACTTAAACAGACTGCATATTATGCTCCAGATAGACAGGAAATTCAGAGAAGCATGAAAGCGATTGATCTCGGGATAATAATGACAGATGATGCGAAATTCGAAACACAAAATCAGATAGCGATAAATAAAGCAAAAAGAGTCGCCGGACAGGTTCTAAGAACGTTCAAGAGAAGGGACAGGACAGTAATGATTCCCCTGCTAAAAACACTGATTATACCAAAACTTGAATACTGCTCAGTTTTGACGTCCCCATATAAAAAGGAAGAAACTAATAAACTAGAAGAAACGCAAAGGCATTTCACAGCCAAGATTGATGGCTGCAAAGAACTCAACTACTGGGAAAGACTACGTAAACTAAATCTGTGCTCACTGGAAAGAAGAAGAGAGGTACATCATAATCTACATATGGAAAATGATCGAAAAACTGGTACCAAACCTAAAACTAAACCCAATTACCATTCAAACAACACTGGAAAATAGGAAAGGCAGAATGTGTAGTGTTCCCAAATTAAAAGCACGACAAGGGACCTCCTCAACCCTGAAGGAAAATAGCTTGGTTGTCAGGGGGCCAAGACTTTTCAACCAGCTTCCTAAGGACCTCCGAAACGTAACGGGGGTTAAAGTTGAAGTCTTCAAGAAAAGACTGGATGCCTGGCTCAGGACAGTACCAGATGAGCCGGGCGTGCCTGGCTATGTACGGTGGAGAGCGCAAGAAAGTAACTCGCTCCTCCACCAGGCCAGACCTAGAGGCGGGGCCACTAGCTTGACCTCCGTGTGAAGAGAGACCAACACACGAAACAACATGAGGTAAGGTGTGTGTATATATATATATATATATATATATATATATATATATATATATATATATACTGTATATTAGTACTATTAAAAAAGAATGCCCAACAATGCCACGAAGAGAGAACCCAAGCCAGATTATAAGGCCTGGCAAATTAACATGATTTTCCACATAAATGTTTAGGTTTTGCACTGCCCCAAAACACGCAAAAGTGACGATTTATTTAACCATTCAATTCGAAAGTAGCTTCACCCGACCAAATGATCCTATCCTATCAAATTCACAATGTTCATTACTCACAGAAATGAGCCACTCGCAGAACTTTGCTCTTCTATCATGATTATCCTCGTGAAGAACGTACAAAAGCCTCGGTATATATGGTTTCCACTTTAATTCCTTTAAAATACGATGAACGGCAGGTTGACTGATCCCTTATTCACGTGCACAGCACCTTGTTGACCTTTATTGGAGAACGTTGGTACGCCGTTATTACAGTTGTCACATTTTCTTCACTTCACGCGCACCATTTTCTGCCGCACTTTATTTTGTTCACAGTTTGGACAGTTGCACGTTCTTCAAACTTATCACGTATGCGACTAATTGTTGTACGAGTGGGAGCTGCTGTTCCGTACCCTCGTATCCAGACACTCTGCACTTCCTTTACATTTTCATATTTCCAATACCACTTAAAGATGTTCTTCCTCTGTTCGAAAGTCAGGCGTGTAGCCAGCATGTTAAAGATGGCTTAGGCTTAGGCTATTCAAGATGCTAAGATGACTTATTCTATGCAACTCTTGATGCAAAACAACTGTAGTATGTATCAATTTTTTCAACTGCAATATGGTATCCATTTTTAATATTGCATTGCTAGGAAATACACCATAGATTCAATTAGTATCCGAAATTAATAATTTCAAAATGTATCACACACACACACACACACACACACACACCACCCACACCAACCATTCTCACTTGGAGGAGTCATTTGTTACCATTAAAGCCATACCCACAACTACACCAACAGTGCTAATTTCTTAGAGTTGATTGATTATATTAAATCAGGAGTTGTATTATGTGTTGATTGGACATACATTTTTTGCTCGGAAGAACGAAATACAATTTTTATTCTCAGAATTTTCAGTTAAAAAAAAATTTAAAAAAAAAAAATAGTTCATGGGATACTAAACTAAACAAAATTCAGATATCGGTTTTTCGAAAGGAGAGAGAAAGAAAGAGAGAAAAAGAAAGAGAGAAAGAAAGAGAGAGAGAGAAAGAGGGAGAGAGAGAGAAAGAGGGAGAATGAAAGGGAGAGACCGGTTGTCGTATGGAATAAAACAATCGGAGAATGACCACGTGTTTATGACGTGCCTCCTAGTTATCGTTTATTTAAGGCCAGCTTTTTGTTTGGTGTAATAATAGAGGAGAGCCAGAAAGTGGCACAACGCTCAGGACAAACTAATGCGGCCCATTGCGCTAACTCTTTACACGTAGTTTAAGAGGAAACTGTGTGTGTGTGTGTGTGTGTGTGTGTGTGTGTGTGTGTGTGTACACACACACACAGTATATATCCAAGTAACCAATAGCAAATGGCTTTTTTACCCATTAACCCCACTTTTGAAATAAGTCGAATTTTCTTGTTGGAGAGAGTTTATTGAAGTTAGGTTAGGTTATGTTAACTAATATTAACCTAACCTAAAACAAATCACTGAGTGTGTAAAAGCCTGGTGTAGCATGAAATAAGAATTACTTGATTTCCATGTTTTTTAATTTCAAATTCTAACGCTGAAATTTGAAAAAATAATCATTGTATACGGTAAAAAAAAAAAAGCTTTCTCTAAATTTTTTAATAAGACCCCCCTCCTTAACTTAATACAAGCGTAAGTGATTACAATTTTGAAAATATAACAAATGTGACTCGGAGCTATTGGGTAAAAAATGAGCACCGATGAAAATTTACACAAGTTGTACGTACTTGGGCATTTATGATTTATGACATATATATATATATGTGTGTGTGTGTGTGTGTTTGAATGAGTAAAGTCCGGGCTGTATGGTGGATGGGTGAACACTCTTCACTAGAAGTTGGGATGTAGCGAAAGCCGTGTGTGGGTGAAGGTCACAGTGACGGTCTTTTGGATTGGGAGGGAACCCCCAAATGTCTAGGATAATCTGTACTAAATTTAATATACATATTAACACGCCTTAAACAGCTGAGCTAATTCGCACCAAATTTAGTATATGTATTATTAAGAGAGTCGGGGGAAGGTTTTAGTAACACACTCGCCCCTTCCAGTCTCTTTCACCTAGATTGTGTTCCGGGAGGGTTTTCCTGCAGCGGGCATTCTAATTTACACACACACACACACACACAACCATTTCAGACATGATATCTTTGAACTTGGCATTTACTTTATTTTAATGCTTCTTTATGACTGTGTTGATTTAATTATTTTACTGTTTTGCTCATTCCATGTTACCTGCAATTATCCAGAAAGGAATTATTTTTAGTCCGTAATTAATGACTTCCTTGAAAGGTTTTCTCTTTTCACATTTCAGCGAGAAATTTTACGCCATTATACTTCCCTCAGAATTTACGAAATAGAAAAATAATTGTTAAAACAAACAAACAAACAAACCAACAAACAAAAGAAAAACGACTTCGTTTCTTAGCTTTCTTGGTGAAATTATTTCCATAATGTTGTTCGTCACGAACGAAGACAAATGGAAGGGAACGAACGAGTTAATCCTGAAGTAACCACGCTTCGTTCTTCCATAACCCATTTTATTTTGTTGGTTACTACAACAATGCAGTTTTTAAGGTTGTAATTTTTAAAAATATACTATATTTAAAACATTAAAAATTATGATAAAAGTTGTTCAAAAACAACTTTTTTTTATTGCATAGAGGCCTACCCTAAGGACATGTAACGGACGACGGGCAATTGAGAGAAGCAGGATGACCAAATAAAACTTCCTGGTTTTATTAAAATATAAAAAATATTGTATAAAACAAGTTAAAATCAGCCTTCCTTAATTGGTAGGTTTACTGTGCCTTATACAGTAGTACTGCTGTAGCCAGCCAGTGCCAGTAGTAGGTAGAAGCCAGTAGTGATTTAGTGGGTAATGCTA
Source organism: Bathynomus jamesi (assembly GCA_023014485.1). Taxonomy (NCBI): domain Eukaryota; kingdom Metazoa; phylum Arthropoda; class Malacostraca; order Isopoda; family Cirolanidae; genus Bathynomus; species Bathynomus jamesi. The sequence goes on along the minus strand of JAJOZX010004014.1, from coordinate 77,337 downwards.
ATCATTTTGGAGAGTTAGCAACTGGCACTGCGGTCTGGCTAGACAAATGTGGTTCACTGAACTAACTCCTGGATTATTATTATAACCAGTACCACCATCGCGATTCGAACCTTCGATTTCAGCGTCTTTACTTCATTTGGAAACTGTTTACCCTTCTATCATACACTGTTAAACGCTAATAATAATATGACCAAAATAATAATTAACCCTTAAACGCCGGTCGACATCTATTTATGTTCTCTTAGAGAACGCCGGTCAACATTAATTGATGTTTTAGGTTTTTCCACAAACGATGGTCAACATCTATGGATGCTTTTTTACCTTTCCCGCCTTTGTTTGAGGTTAAAATGACTTAAAATCACTACAAAATTATTCTTGAATTCTTTTTTTTTTCTATTTTTTTTTTTGCACACTGTGGGGTTATCGATCACATTCATACCCGGTGTTAAAAGGTTAAAATATGCTTCGTATTTCTCCCTTAGAAAAGAAGCGTTTCTTGACAAAATATTTCGAATTTCTCTTCTCGAAATGTGTGTTCTCCGGGAAAAAAAAAAATGTTCCAGCGGCTAATCCATATCAAAGTAAAACGTTTCATTAACATCATTAAACCGTAACAAAGTAAAAAAAAAAAGAAAAAATGTAAGATTTCATTAAATCATTAAAATTTAATACCAATTTCCTTTCGTTATCATGCCATAAGAGACCGTCTATCTATTCATTAAGGCTATTTTAAGTGACTCTTCATATTCCTTTTAAGAATGCGTAAATGCACAGTCTTTAATAATTATCTGCACCATACATTAAGGTGGAATCGAACACGCGTCGCTGTTTGAATGTTACGAGAGACTGTCACGCCACAAAGGTAGCTGCTCTTCTGTACTTTAGAGCCAAAACGAGGAAACGAAATTGCACATATTAGCCCTTCGCTAATAAATTTATTTAAAAAAAAAAAAGAGGTTACTCTCTCCATGCGAGTAAAGAAGCATTTTAAGAAATTTATTTTGTACTGAAAGCTGCCTCCCACCCCCTTACCCCCTCCCCAAGGAGCAAATCGAAGATCTTCGAGTCTTGCTACAAACTTTATTGCATTTTTAACATTTTTTTAGGCCCAATTTTGCTCTGAAGCGGTTCTTAAAATTCGAAGTTCATATTTTGTTTATGGCATATATATATATACAGGGCGTCCCAAAAAAATGTATACACACTTTAAATACTTATAAAGGCAGTGTTTATTAAAATACATTTCATTTTCAAAATGTAATAGAATCTACAGACATTATTTAATTGTTTTGTCAACGCCTGTTTTCAAACTGACGTCCGTCCTGGTCCAGGCACTGCTGATAACGCGAAGCAATGGAATCGCAAACATCACGAAACATTTCGTTTGGTATTTGTGTGCATTCTCGTTCAATGGCTGCTCTCAATTCAGCGACTGTTGCAGGTTTTATAGCGTAGACTTTGTCTTTTAAGTATCCCCATAAAAAAAGTCTAGTGGTGTGAGGTCTGGTGAACGCGGAGGGTATTCTACGAAACCCCTTCGTCCAATCCACATCCACATCGTGCCAAGTACCACTCGCAATACTCCACTCTTCGGTCCGGATCATCATCATCTTCATTAATAGCATGGACTAATCTTGGAATGTAACTTTTCCATTGACAGCGCTTCAAAATGCGTTGGACAGACGATTCTGAAATTCCTACCTCACGACTCGCTTGCCGCACAGATTTTCTTGGACTTTGGTGATACGTTTCCAGCACTCTTTCTTGCTTTGTGGGGCTTGTCGATGTCCGTGGTCTTCCGGAACGCTTCTTGTGGACATTCTGAACAGTTCCATCGGCTTCAAACTTATCTCTAATTCGAGTGATGGTAAGTCGCGTTGGTGGATCTGTTTGAAACTCCCTCCTAAACTGTCTTTGCACTTCAACTGCGTTTTCACACTTCCAGTAGCATTTTAGAATGAATTTCCTTTGTTCAAAGCTTAGTCTGACTGCCATTATTAATTCTAATGGGTTTAACTTGGAAAGAAAGAAACATCAATTGAGCTATCAGCTGTTAAAGTGTGTATACATTTTTTTGGGACGCCCTGTGTATATATATACACACACATACTTTGTGTTACTTTGCGAGTTCGAACGGCGGTTCAAGATCGACCTACGGTCGACCTTTCAGCATCCCGTCTCATTTACAGGATTTGGTGAAGGAGGGAATTGCTGTCTGATCTTCTCCTGCCCTCGTAGCCAACGACGCATGGCTGGTCAGGGACTTTGCATAGGAATCTGTCCAGCTGGTTCTTGAAGTTATTCAGGTCGGTGTGCTGGAGATCCCTTACTACTTTTGGTAGGCATTGAAAAGCTTTGGGCCTCGTATTCTGAGGATATTTTCCATCCTCGTTTTCATGGCCCCCCCTGTCCCACAGCAGCTGAGACTGTACAAAATCTGCCTCTTTTCTCATTCCAGTTTGTTTCTATTTCATTTCTCAGGTTAGCGACAAAACCCTCAAGTATTTTCCATATGTATATTATTGTGTACCGCTCGCGCCTTTCGAGAGAGTAGAGTTTCAGGGATTGTAGTCGAGACCAGTAGTCTTCACCTTCCGTTTCTTCTATCTTAGACGTAAATGTCCTTTGTATAACTTCAATGTTCGCAATGTCCCGTTTTCTGTGTATATATATATATATATATATATATATATATATATACACACACATTTAACTGCAATGACCGCGCAGTATATTAACGTATAGAAACGACGTAAGTATAGAGGAGTGTTCTGCACACGAGGAAGAGAAATAACAAACAAATGAAAAATAAGGCACCCGCCCGGGAATCGAACCCAGGATCTTCCGATTGCCGGTCAGACGTGCTAACCACTACACTACGGAGCCACGATAGTCAGAAGTTGTAATTCTCCTACATAGGGCAGAAACCAATGCCTTGAGAGGGCACCCTCGCAAATCGTGAATATGTACATTTAACTGCAATGACCGCGCAGTATATTAACGTATAGAAACGACGTAAGTATAGAGGAGTGTTCTGCACACGAGGAAGAGAAATAACAAACAAATGTAGGAGAATTACAACTTCTGACTATCGTGGCTCCGTAGTGTAGTGGTTAGCACGTCTGACCGGCAATCGGAAGATCCTGGGTTCGATTCCCGGGCGGGTGCCTTATTTTTCATTTGTTTGTTATTTCTCTTCCTCGTGTGCAGAACACTCCTTTACGTCGTTTCTATACATATATATATATATATATATATATTAATAAATATTAATAAATATTCCACTTTGTAGCTCCAGATAACCCAAGGAACTATTAGCTGTGTCCGATGTATGTTTAAAGCAAGGCTAAAAAAAATATACAGACCTCCAATTTTAAACTCAACTTCAGCCGCTTTAACGACCAATAAAATTATAGCTATTAATTCGAAATAACAGAACGAAATAAATTAGTTATTTTAAAACGTGATTACTCAAAATATTTTCGTCCAAATCTATATATATATTTTTTATTAATAATAATAATTATTATTGAGAAAGGGAATGAAGATTATAGTTTGAAAGAAAATAATTTCGGAAGCCATTGTATCGCCAAAGTACATTTTAATATTTATTTGATGAAATATTGAAATTCGTTAAAGATTTAGCAGGCAACATTTTTAAAGCTTTGACAAGTATTAAAAAGATACTAAAGTTTTCGATTTCGTCAATAACTAATAATAGTAATAAAGAACTACGTCGAAAAGACATAAATGCCGCCCACCCCTCCCCTTATATTTGTGCCTTTGACGTTTTTGATGCAAGAACCTGATTCTTGCTCACGACACAGTTTTGTGATGATATAGATATTTATGAGAAGTTTGTAAATTTGTGTTGAGAGGTTTAGATGTTATGGCGCATACTTCCATTTGGCCTTTGATCTCTATTTGTGAAACTAGAACTTTGATGCACGGACCCGATTCTTCCTCGTGACCCATCGTCTTGTGACGATAAATGTATGCGTGGAATTTTTATCAATTTATATTGAAGCTCTAAAGTTATGGCGCGGACGCGAAAAAGCTTCATTTGACCTTTGACCTCTATTTTTAACCTTTCTCTTTGATGCAAGGACGATTTTTGCTCGTAAGACTTCGTCTCGTGATATATATTCGTCTTGTGATGATATGCAAGTTTATGAAGTTTCATCAATTTAGGTTAACTCAAAAGTTATTTCGCGGACACGAAAGTATGACGAAAGGACATAGGAACGGGGCAAGGCAATTCAGTATGGCCCCTTCAAATTTTCTGGCGGAGGCATAATAATGTTTAATTATACAAAACTTGGCGTTTAACATAGACTACGTGTGACGTTCGTGCAAACTCCAGTGAAGATACCAAGTCGAAAATTATGAGTATATCCGAGAAAGCGAGACTGGACCAATATGACTGTCATTAACAGTTTGGACGAGCATGTCTTGTGGCTACTATTTACCCAGAGCATCGAAAAGCTCTCCAATGCTTATATACTGTACGTCAGAAGTTTTATGAGAGGGTTAAAGCATATTTGAATAAGTAAAAAGAGGTTTTATCATTAATAATTAAAAAATGATCTGCCTAAATTTGTAAATCTTTGAAAAGAGCTGCTCCTATTTGAACCAGTCGTGCGGGAAGTTAAAAAAAAAAAAAAAATAGGAGGCGCTCCGGACCACAAGCTGCCAAGCGTCAAAATTAAAAAACATAGAAAAATGTAGTTAAAGTTTGTCAACTTGCAAAATGCCATAACGTTTCAACCAATAACGATATTTGATTGATTTCGACGATACGTACAGGTCCACAATCTGCTCCCTGACTCATCCACGGGATAGAGGAAGGGTGGGGGAATAAAGTGGTATAAATAACTCAACTGTGACCCGACTGGCGCTTGGCAGGTTGTGGTCCGGAACGCCTCATATTTAATTAAAATGATTTAACATTATATTTCCGAAATTATGGATTGATTTAAATTCGTAATTATGTAATTATAAATTCATCGGTTATCAAACTAAGTGAACAGCATGCCACATTCCTCAGGTGAAAATTGCTTATATTTGAATGTTAATTTGGCCCAAATTTCATTTTGTTAATAAAAGTGGTCGTTCGTTTCAAATTTACCATAAAAAATTAACTAAAACTCATTTTATAATTTTTTTAGAAAATATTTTATGAGAATAGATAGCTAGATAGATAGATATACTCGTATATTACTTCATTACTTCAAATAGTTTTATATGATTATATATGGTTGGATAGCAATGAATCAGGATTGTGTTAAATGATCAGAATTTTAGTTTGGCTTCAAAAGTTTTTTTTACTCTTAATTGAATATCTATTTTTTTAATTGGTTTATAGAAATAGAATTTGAATTTCCTTTGTTCAAAACGTGGCCGGAGAGAGATAAAGATAGGTACTATCGTATTTGTCGGTGCCGTAAAACCTGCTGCCAAGCACCCTACTAGGGAAGGGGAAAAGATCTGCGGGATCTCTGATCACTGGTGAAAACTTCCCCACGCCCCCTTCAGCGCCGACAGTGCATGACGTCGGTACCTCGGATGAGGCGGGTGCCCCTTCCCGGTCTCTTCGGAGCGGGTTTCAACAAAAGCCGAGATCTCAGCATTCCCTGTACTATGAAAGGTACTTCCCTCTCGACTCCGTCAGTTCGAAGCTCTTTGAGGTATAAAGTTCTTCGATGAACCATATTTCTCGATCTCATTTTTCCTTCTTGAGTCGAATCTTAAGGAGTTCACGGGAGAAGGGGTGTCGGCTTCCCGGGATAGTTTGTCTCCCTCAAGGGAGACCGTCAGAGTTGTTCGCTATCATCATACAATGGCACTATTGTGAATTGAAGGCAGTGGAAGGAACTTGAGGATCTTTTATTTGCTGTTTCACCAGTTTGTATACGTTTGCAGGACACGATGGTGGGGAAATGCTACCGTTTCCCCTACCAAAGGGATTCACGACATTTTTCTATTGTCCCCGCTACAGTAAATTTCCGCACTAGTATGTCCACAGCTTGGAATCGAGTTCTGGAAAATTTCCTCCTAGTCATCCATCGGTTCTGAAGATTGCTTCTGTCGCCGAGGCAGACTTATTCTATCCCTCTTTTAGGGATGTCAAATAGAGCTGGAGGTTCCCCTATTGTGAAATTAACAAGCAAATTATGTTATCCAGCTTATTTCCTGGAGAACTGTCTAAATAAAGCTAAAAAAATCTTTCTATAACACTAACAAAGAAAAGAAAGAATTTTAAAACAGTGTTTGTCATATGAAAATTTCAGTCACATAACTCGCGTGCTTTAGAGACTTAGAAATTAATGTTGAGTTTACTTAGCATAATTCTCTCAACAGTTTATTAATACGCAATACACCTGTGAATATTAACTAAATTTTTTTTTTAAGAAGGAGGGGCAAAGGCGACCGCCCACTAAAACGCCCCCAACCCCCGATATATAAGAAAGAGAGCCAAAATCAAGGTCTCTGAGGCCTACGATGCCACCTTATTTATTTATTCTATTAAATGTAAAGATTGTAGAAATATAATATACAAGTGCTAATTACAGTAGATTACCTATATTTGTTTTTTGTTTAATTTGGCCCTTAAACTTTAGGCTTTACTGGGCTCTCAAATTAATTTTAATATAAAACAAATATTTCGTGGGTTGTTATGAATATGTAATATAACGTGAAGCCTTACTAATTAAGGTATTAGCTAATATTATTATTATTAATTTTCTGCGTTGGGAATAGGTAGGAATACATTCCCTTCTGACAGTCCCTGACTCTAATTTTCAGGGACAATTTTCCCTTTATACACTTCATTTCACCTTTATGTATATTCATCATATACGTCATCATTATTATCGGTCAAAGAAGCGAAGCTCTGGCCACTAGAATCAAACGGCATAGATAATGTATTCGCTCGGCTAATGAATCTAACGCCATAATCAAATTAATCAGTCGTGTACGTAAATAATAATCATGCAGCTGATTGGAATAATTCACGTGTCTTGTTCAAAAATAATGATAATAATGTTGAGGAAACATAATTGAAGAAACGTGTATTAAGCACGTTTATAATAATAACGTTAGTTCCAGTACGTATAACCTTCATAATTGTATTTAAAACCTTGTTTTTAATCAGTATAAAAATAGTTTCCATCATTTTTCAATAATCCAAAAGGGGTTGAATCCTTGGTGAGAGGTTTCCTATAACGTGTTTATATTATATATATATAAACTGGCGGACTCGTCTGCACTTTGTATTCCTGATGAGGAGTTGAAATAAACTCGAAAATACTCTGAGTGGATATTTCGCCTTTTCCTGCTCAAAATAAAGAAGTCGACGTGTTTAATGTGAATATTAGATATAGGCCATATATAATATATATATATATATATATATATATATAATGTGAAAGATTAAGGCAATTTTGTGGGTATTTCGGGAAATGAATTTATGTTCGGGAAAGGAAATGTAAATCATAAAATGAGGACTGAAAAGAAAAAGAAAAAAAAAAAAGAAAGATCGCTCAGATTTGCGCTATTGAGTTTTCTCTTTGCTAAGTAAATTTGGTCATTTCAAAGTTTTTATTCGCTTTTCCTCTTTTCAAAAAGAGAAATTTTTACAGTATATGATTGTTTGTGTGTGTGTGTGTGTGTGTGTGTGTGTGTGTGTGTTCTTTGTTTGTGTTTACCGCGTTAATGTTAATCGGAAATTTTTCCTTTGCACCTAAAACTAGTGTTACACGTTGTTAAAAAAAAATATATATATATATATACAGGGTGTAACAAAAGTCGGTTCTCATAGGGAAATAAGATAACAGATTTGAACGAGAAAAACTAGTGGAAATGTGTGAACGGCTACATGGAATGCAATTTGAGTATGTACTGGATTAATTGATAAGTTGATTGTATTGTTTGTAAAGTATAGTTAAAACTATTTCTCGTTAAATTCTGTTTTATCTTGCTTCCATATAAGAATGGATTTTTGTTACACCCTGTATATACGTGTGTGTGTGTGTGTGTGTGTTTTAGTCAATGTCTAAAATCAGGCATTTTGTAAATTGACTGAAATTTTAGGCAATGTGTCAAATTGTGATACACACAAAACCTAACCTAATGAATTTTTAGGCAACTTATGCAGCAATGCCAGAAAGGTTAGGTTTTGTGTGTATCACAATTTGACACAGTGCCTAAAATTCCAGTTAATTTACAAATTGCCTGATTTTAGACATTGTAACATATATAAGAATTCGTCGAGTTCTCGATAATAAAAACTTTTGTATGAGGCATAAAATTTTATTAAATTGCATAGTAATAAGCGAGGAGAGCCGGAAACTGGCACAGTGCTCAAACCAGACTAATGAAACCCATTGCGCTCTCCCTTGGATTATTATTATTAGCCACCACTATCAGGATTCGAACCCCTGACCTCGGCGTCTTCATTTCGCTTATACAGAGGGTTGACAAAAGTAAACACACGCCACGATAATTATCTTCGAGAACAAATAGCAACGTTCATCAATGAAATACGAGAACATGTGTCGTCATTACATAGTGCAAAGGGGATACCAACACGTTTCCCTATATATTGATTCACTAAATCTATTATTTATTGACTTTTACTATCAAATCAAAAGCTATGGAAAAAACCGAAGGTATCCGTTTACTTTGTCAACCTTCCGTGTAGGGAAATAGTGTTACGCACTGAGCTACATGCGCTAAAATAAATGGGAATTATTTTTGTTTTACCCTGTATATTATTTCATATTTATCCGACAACTGACGTTATCTCCATCTCACGTTCGTGCTTAGTTTTCTTAGGTTTTTTCTTTTTTTTTAATTCGTGAAAATAGCGTATTTTTATCATCAGCGTTGCCCATAAAACATATTACGTAGCTTCTCGCGAAATGAATTTGCTTCAATTTTCCAAGAAATCAGGTCCAAGCATCTCATGATTTATTATTGTTAGCACCCGCAGCGCAGTAAGTAACGCCATTTCCCTATAAACGAAGTGAATACACTGAAGCTGGGCTTCGAATTCCGATGTTAACAATAATAATAATACAGTAGTTAGAGCAATGGGCTTGTATTAGTTGGCTTGAGGGCTGTGGCAGTTTCCTAACCCTTCTGATTGATTAATACAACTCCTCGTTTAAATCTAAGGACAATATACAACGTAATTTTCAATGAAAGTTGTTCTTGCGAAAGGAGGATGAAACTGTTGACGAGTTTACATGTCAAATAAGGGTTTACACAGAAACACTTGGGAAAACGCCTTTGTCCACATTACATACGGGTATTCGACGAGTCTTTACCCAATTAAATGGCGAAGGTACGTTGAAATTCGTAAAATGATGAGACTCGTTTATTGATGAAAGTACGTCATATACATTCAAACTATTCCCCATCGAGTTCAAAGCAAGTTAATGTAATTTAATTATGTAATTAAATTAATTAATGTAATTTAATTATGTAATTAAATTAATTAATGTAATTTAATTCCCACTTGGTACAAACTTGTTCGACTATTGAATGATCTCAATATTCATTTACTGAAAAGGATTTCAACCACTTTTCGCGCGAATTCTTCCGTTTCTTGAGAAGGCAATTATTGACATTTCAAGAGGAGTTTCTGCAACACACACACACACACACGTTATATATATATATATCTTTATTAAATGCAACGAAATTAAAAAAAGTTATTAGTTACAGAAAGGAGTGAAAAAGTGCGATTAATTAACGAAGGGGGAATATTTTTGACGGAACTTCATTAAACAAATGAATTGTAATTTTCAATTCGGCACGCAACGACAATTACATTTAACAAGGATTATGAAAGTTTCTAGGGACTGGCACGTACACCAGATATACTCGTCACCATAGCAACATAATTGTAAAAAAAAAAAAAAAAAAAAGTCGGGAGTGGAGCATCTGCAGCATCACTAGTCGTAATTAGGGAACACCAGTTGGTATGTGGTTCAGGCGTAACTTTTTTGCCTAGTATAATCTACTTTATTTTGTTAAGGGTGAGATTGGTCAGCGCTCGTAGTTCAGTGAGTATCACAGTTTCTCTTTAAACGAAGTAAAGATACTGAAGTCGGGTGTTCGATTCGTGAAGGTACTAGTAATAATAATAATTCATAAGTTAGCGCGTTGGTCCGAATTTGTCCGGCCTCCTGTGCGCTGTAGTGCCAGCTTATGACCAACCCTCCTCTCTGATTGATTAATTAAGGACGAGTTATGCGTCACTTTATAATGGCTTTCAGTGGACCTAAAATTTTGACATCCAAAGTCGTTCACTTTTTTACGATATATGAAAGTTAAAAAGAAGTTTCGGTTATCAAAATCGTTAATAAATTCAATTTGGCTGTATATTCGTTAACCTCGTTTTGTTTCCGCCCGAAATGTTCATTCTGAGGAAGGTCAGGCTTGTTGCTCCACCTTGGACCTACAGTTTAACGTAGAATCCGAACTACGACACACCAATGGTGATCAGGAATGACAAAGTCCTCGCCCAGATTCAATCACACGAACCTACCGATCAGCAGCCCAGCGTTTTAACTACTAGGCTACCCAGAGTACTCCTATATCTCACAACCAATTTTTTTCTCATTATATGGAAGGATGAACAGCTGGGTTTGCTGCGCGCCGACTACCGTCACCAGGAATCGAACTCGGGGCCGGTGGATTCGTAGTCAGCTATGTTAACCACTACACCATCGTGGCGCATAATGTGTATATATCATCACTGTATGTGTATATATCATCACTGACATATGTTTTCTTTCGATTCCGGGCACCGCTGAGGCCCGGGCCCTGGTGCTTTCACACCTCGTACACCCCCCTCTCCCAATCCCTGACATTAGCCTAATAATTTTTCACAAAATGTATAGGATATATATAAAATTTCAAGTAATGTCTCGTCGATACGTATAGTGTCGTATAGTGTATCAGTTATACATTTCTGAGAATCTTGCCCATCTCTGTCTGCACAGTGTGTGTCTCAGAAGTTGCGCACCATATTTATAGGTCATCGCACCTATAAATATGGTGCGCAACTTCTGAGACACCCTGTAGAATTGTATACAAAAAATGAGAATTCGGTAGCAGCCAGCGCGAGATATATACAGTAGAATGCTATGCTTCTAAAAGAAAACCGAAATGATAATACAGGGTGGGCCATAAGTCGCTTTACCGAAATGATTTTTTCATTATACGAAAGTAAAGCGACTTGTGGTCCACCTTGTATATCCAAGCCACAATACTTACTATGGAAGAAATCACTCGACATGGGACAAATCCCAATCCCATAAAGCAACACGAACATCGATCTTTTATACAAAGTAGGGACCAGAACAATGCTTAAAAATTAACGCTCAGTCGCACTCGCTTCTTATCTCATAAAGTGCTTTTGAACGTGTAATTACAGATGAAATTACGTACTTCCCACTAATAATAAAACGAATTATTTAATCCCAATCAACTTGGATTTAGAGCAAGAATGGCATACCTATCACAACCGTTTTATACTACCAAGAGAAAATACTGAAAGCATTGTGTCAGTCAAAACAGAATTGTAATATATGCTAATTTTGTTAAAGCCATTTGATAAATGAGATAACGGATTAAGCGGGACAAGTTTAAAAATTAGAATTACTTTAAAGCTTGGATGATGAATATTTAATTTTCTGACTCTGGTAACGCAAAAGGAGAATGGTCAATGAAGCTAACTATGAAGTTTCAGAAGCTATTAGGATACATACCAGCTAGAAAAATAATGGGAATTATTAGGAGGAGCTATCACAAGCTCACACAGAAGCGATACAAATGACTTTTCTGTATTTAAGATTAGGGAAACGAAAGATGAAAATTACTGGTCACGACTACAATCCCTAAAATTCTATTCCATGGAAAGAAGACGTGAGCGATGTACATAGGAAATACTCGAGGAATAAGTGCCACGCTTTAGGAATGAAATGGAAACACTGGAATGAGAGAAGAGGCAGATTTTGTACTAGTCCATCCACGTGGTGGGACATGGGACCATGAAAACGAAGATAGAAAATATTCTTGGAATACGAGACCTAAAATTCTTTGTGCTGTCAAAAGAACTGACGAACCTATTGCTATGGGTGCAAAAACGCAGAGTGAGGGGAGGGGCTGAAGGGTGGCACTAAAAATTAAGTTTTAATCATTTTTAACCCCTTTAATCGCCTAAGGATTCCATTAGTTTTTAATCCATTAATGACTTTTCAATGCCCCGAAAAGAAAGACCGGGAAATAAAAAGGTTTTTCGTTAAAAATTATAAATTAATTATTCAATATATATATATATAATAACGCCTCTCCCCGAGTTCGGGCAAAGTCAGGATGTTACTCGAGAGAGGGTACTACTTTAGCACTGCTGGATGCAGAAATAGTTTACTCTTCGTATTCCCACAAACGAGAAGTACTGTGTGGGTCCGTGATTTTCTTTTTCTCAGTTATCAAAGTCCAAAGAGTAGAAAATAAACACAACGGCTTACACGATTTTTAATTTGAATATAGGCGAGATAAATATAATTGATTAAAGTGAATCAAATGTTTCTTTTTACACAGAACAGAGAGTTAATAATGATAAAAGTTTAATAATTATAATAGTTACTTTTTCTTCATTGTAAGATATGAAATAAGCCAGAGACCCCTCTAAGACACCCTTGTCCGTTCTAAGTCTCCAAGCTTATATGAATCAATTGCTAAACTACTGTTCTTTCCCTATATAGTCAGACTTAAATTGAAATCCCATAAATCTTCCAATTTCCAAAAGCATTTCCCGTTAACGGACCGAAAACCCACCATTTCAGCCCGGAGACCCGTCTCTCCTCAGAATCTACCTTAAGGGTGCTGATCCTCTTCTTATTATAGTCAAAGGAACGGAACCTGGCTACGCCATTACGCAAGTGGTTGACGTCACCTGAGAGCATTGTAGAACCGAGCTTCTTCTTAACTATTTTTCCCAAGTGAAATCAAAGAAACCGTCTGCATCACTGCGTGTGAATTCCGTTTGGAAGGAAACGAGTCATATATAGCTTGGGAATTATTGAATGAATGAAATTACATAAACATAATGGTCATCAGGGCGCAGCTTTACTTCGATTCGTGTGTGTGTGTGTGTCTCTCTCTCTCTCTCTCTCTCCCCGCTGCAATGTTGCGTCACTTTCTTTACTCTCGCTATTATAAGACACTGGTCTTTTGAACTCTCTAATTGTATGCCTCCTCCTTTAAGGAGAGCACGCAGCAGCACCAGACTTTCTACACTTTCTCATTCTTTTTCTGCTCAACTCTCTAATGCAAGGGCTAATCGGTATTTCCAGTCATTCATCTACTCAACCGGTCAACTCTGGAACAACCTTCCTCAATCCATCTTCCCCCCTGTCTATGACCTCCAATTTTTCAAACGCAGTGTGTCTAGGCATCTTGATAACCCTGGACCTTGATTTTGGCTCTCTTTTTCTTCTGTGGCGGGGGGGGGGGGGAGCACTTTTGCGGACGCTCGCCCTTGGCCCCTCTCTCCTGCATAAAGAAAATAAAGGAATGGGCCTAAGATTTTGGGCTCTTTTTGTGAAGAATCCTCGTATCTTCTTGAATCTGATAACTTCCTTACCAACAGAACTTAACTATTTTCAAAGTTAAATATCTCGACTATTCCTTCTTCATGAGACTTCCTCACTTTACCCCTTAAAATTGGGGTAAATTTTTACGTAAGAAAAAAGTTAAAAAACAAAGATGGAGAAAAGAAAAATGTAAAACTAACATATTTTAGCCAAGGTCTTCGGCAACAGATGTTTGACAAATTTTTGGTTTTCTCGACCACGTATGCTTCCAAATCTTATTTAAAGGGTGTAAAAATTGGTCAAAAACCTTTATTACTATCATTTTTGTTAGTCTTTCTCCTTTATATTTTAATTGGTCGTTTTCGTAACAAATTTTAACTATTTTTATATAGGCCTATATCTTCTTATCTTATCTTATAGGTCTATAAACTATATGAAAATTAGGAAGCGTCGATAGTAATATGGTAATTGTATTATGATGATGCTATTTACCATAAATAAAAGAAACTTAATCTAAAAATCAGATTTTCTGACGTATATTAATAGATACTAATGTTAAATTCTTCCAGAGTGTATTTAAGTGGACAAAATAAAAATAAGTGCCCTTAACATACACACTGACAATAAATTAGTACACGAGTCTAGTATATTTTTATTTAGTTTAGATTAAAGAATTCATTGTAGATGAAATACATTAACTAAATTGTAAATCTGGAGATGTTCCTTTGATACAACTTGAAGCTTTCATTCTGTAAGCTTTTATGTGTGACACCGGACTCATTTCTTGTTCCCAGTTGGGGGCTTCATCCAATTACTGAATGTTGGTGACGTCTCTGAAAGAAATGGCACACAAAAGTGTTCACTTTTTATATAACAAACAATAGTACAGTTTCGGGGAGGGGGGTGGGAGGGTGAAAGTTTGTCTAAGACAAAATTTTCAAAAATAATAATAAATTACTAATTTTTTTTATTAATATTTTCTTTTTGATTTTTTTTCAGAAATTTTCTAGTCTAACTTTTTTCCGAAAATATAGGTTTTACTTAAACGTCCAGAGACATTTATAAAACAGTTTTTAAACTTTTATCTCTGGAGGGATCTTAAAAAACAAAAGAAGAGTTAACTTCAATAGCATAAATTGATGTATAAAATGATGATTAATGAGTTAGGAGAGCCAGAAACTGGCACTGCGCTCAGGCCAGACTCATGATGCAGCCTATTGCGCTAACTACTAGATTATTATTATTATTATTACTAGTACCATACCATCGGGAGTCGAACCCATCCCTGACCTCAGTGTCTTCACTTGTTTTATAGAAAAACTGTGTTACCCACTGAGATACAAACGTTAGCTTAGACATAAAATAAATAAATGCATACTTGTTGTACAAAGTTGTTGTGAAGTTGTGCGAAGTTTCATTATTACACACTTGAGGAGTTTTTATGCTTTGAGTAAACATGTAAAAATAAGTCTTATATTACTCGACAACGTCGCTTCGTTCATCTTCGGTGTCATTCATTGTTTTGAAATCTCTCTCAATATTAAAACGACTTTTGTTTGCCAACAAAAACTTATATTGTCCTTCATTAATAACTCGTAAATTTTTCAACTGTAACAAATGTCATATTTACACCAAACCAACTTTAATATACGATTTTTACCAAGACATATGATTTTTTATCGTACCTGAACCAACCTTTTGGGGATTTTGGATGGTGTGATCAGTAGAAGAAGAAAGCGCTGTCTCTGAAACCACATGATGGGGACTCGGTTCGTACTATGTCTTGCTTTTTCTGACATTTTTCAGTTTATATGGAGAGGTACTGGGATTTATTTTTTAGGAATTTGAGAAAGGTTAAGTCCTACATCATCGTAAGTATACTGAAAGATATTCTGAGTTTTATATAAAATACGCGCTTTTAAGGGGTTGTTTAACCTTTTTTCGCAACATCTAAGGTCATATGAAGGAGGAAACCTACAGCTTTACGTGGGATCCAAACCACGGGTCGCTACATCATCTAAATGCGAAAGACTGTTACCCATCGAACTGTATACCAAAGGCCAAAGTCGCTAAACATCACTAATCGACGGGGACCGGTGTTACGACACGACATAGCTCGTTTTATATAAAATATCTTAATAAAATCGAACAGATTTTGTCTAAAGGGATAACGAAATGAGGTTAGGTTACATTAAAAATAAAGTTTGAATTAATAACCTTTAGTTTGGTTTGCTTCCGCCCGAATTGTTCATGCTGACGAAGGTCAAGCTTTTCACTCCACCTTAGACCTACAGTTTAACGTGGAATCCGAAACACGCCCTACCAACAGCCCGGCGTCTTAACCACTAGGCTACCCAGGGTAAAATATACCAAAGCAAGCTAAGAATCTCCTAGATTTAAGTTTGAAAATATTTGTGGTGTTCTCGTTAAATTTTGTAATGTAACATTTTTAGATATTTTTAAGCGCTTCCTTCCCAAAGTATTTTTTTTGTTTCACAAATAAAAATCGGGGATATATTTTTTTCCTTTACATTTTAGGTGTATGTATGTAATATCAAAATTGTATCAGACGTGTTAAATCTGGAAAAAATGCTTGGAAATAAATCGCGAATGAAAATTATAAAATATAATATGCAGCATTGAATAGGTTAAAAAAAAAAGAAATTTGGGGGACAAAATGCAGTTAAAAGTGCTTTAACAATACGTCATATATATACAGGGTGATTCAAAAGTCAGGTTACATAGGGTTTTTCTGTTTCTTTGCAGGTAAATGAGTTATGAGATGTTATCGAAGGAGGAGCGCATTGATGTGATATTCCTAGCTGGCTGCACAAGTGCATTGCCATTAACGGTGGCCATATCGAACATGTGATGTGACTATTCCCCTGTATCATTACATAATACAATATTTCCCTATGTAACCTGACTTTTGAATCACCCTGTATATGTATATATATCAGGGTTATGCGTGTCTATCTTTATTTCTTTTAAGTATTTGTTACGAAGAAGTTACAGACGCAAAGTTACAGGAAAGTTACTGGGACAATAAAAACGGGAAGGTTACTTGGTAAAGTTATGTCTCGTACAGTTACACGTACGTTACGTCAAAGTTACTGACAAAAACTATGGAATAGTACGAATACAGTAGTTACGCGAAACAGTAATTAGACTATTTCAATAATACTTTTCATCCTTTGAAATACTGTATATGCATTTAGTATTATTTATTAGTATTTATTAGTATTATTTTTGGCTGGGGGGGGAGGGAGCTTGCAGCTCTTCCTCTCATTTAAAGGAATGCGAGGAAGCGTTAAGCTAATTTTTTTTTAATATGTTTACGTATCATGCACAATATTGACGGATGAAGGCGTGGGGCTTTCATTGCAGGGTTTTTGGTCAGTATTTTTTTTCATTTGCAGAAAATCAAGGATAGCGAGACTTCATTGTCTCATCAACGGTACGATGACTATGATATGTGAACGAGGGGTCTTAAAGGGGAGTCACAGGCAAAGCTATAAAATCTTGGATACATTTACTTTAAAAAAAAAAGCATATACACGCTCAACCTTTTAAGTACAAAATTTTTTATAGGTTTAAGTTATGAATGCGTGTATTTGATGAAACGCTACCAATTTGTACCGGTCGTCCTGAAAGGGTTAATCTGTACTGTTCTCCAGCCTGTAAGGTGACCTGAACTTGTCTAACTTTCCCTAATCTCGAGTAATTCAACCAAAATTAACCTAAACTAACCAAACTACAACTAGACGAAATGATTATTCAGACCCTAATTTGATGTAAACTAGCTTAACATGACCTAAATTAGACGAACAAGTTAAACAAAGCCTAACATACCTTGATGTAACATTAACCTAAAGTGACTTGGCCTGATCCGACCTGACCTAGCCTAACCTAATTTAAACGCCTCTCAATCTAAAGTAGCCTAAATTGATGTATTGCCTAATGTTACCAGACCCAAACTAGCTTAATCTAGTTAATCTAACTTAGTGATGCGATGTGTATTTTCTTTGGGGGAGGGGGTGTTCGTTGCTTTTACTTCTCCCCCCCCATTATTTTTTATATTATTTTTTTTTCACATCTTGGGATCATATTAGCATTTACTGTTCAGTGTCCAAGAAATAATAGTCCAAAAAATAGTGTAATTTTTACTATTAATCAGTATGCATATCAATACACAGTTTATGCTTGTTTACATTTCCAACTTGTTCAAGTTTAGAACACTCACAATATGACCATCATTTCATCATTTACTGTTACGAACCGTATTCGAACTGCATTAAAGCTTTAGCAAGATTATCTTGTGTACTGGATCCAGTAATCTCTGTCTTTGAATTCTGCCAGACTACTCGATTTGTCACAGTAAACAAATATTTTAACACGACCTAACCTAACCTTAGGAAATCACCTTTCTACCCCATAAATGACCTTAAGTAGCCTAAATTGATCTAATAACACATTGTAACGTGCAAACTTTAATTTTAGTTAATAAACAAGTGTCCTGCGGATATTTTTAAAATACCTTTTTGCGAAATTTTAAAAATGAAAATTGCTTTATGGCTATGGAATTTCTTGAATACCTTTAATGACTTTTACAGTGTTGCGTTTCTGTTAAGAATGGAAAAGGAGGTCTACCGCTAAATCTTCGTGAAAAATGGGAGAGAAAAACCCTCTAACTAAATGATGGAGGATCTTTGTACCGAAGCAGTTCTGAAGTGGTTCCTATATTTTAGGTAAGAGAATGTTGGTCTTTTAAAAATTATTATAGTTCCATTAGATCTCCATTATGCCTGTTCGCGTTTTACGCAACTTTATAAAAAATTCGCCCTTGTTGTTAAGTTAGTGTCTAATTATATTTACGGCATTAAATCACAGAAAAAACAATGTTATTCTTTAACAGTGGTTGGGTCAGTGGAAAGGAGGACGAAAACTCGTCCTAATCCCCTGATTCAATGATGTTTGAATAACTTAAATAGAAAAATTATAAATTTCATTACAATATCAGAACCTAGCCTAACTTGAACTCCTCTCCAGCACTAAAATGACTTAAAATAGTCTAAATTAACCTAACTTACCTTAATTTGACCTTTTAAATTTTTTTTTTTTAAATGTAACGTTCATAAAATTTAAAATTTAACTGTTCTACTAATACTAAAATGAATAAAAAACACTATATTGACCTAACCTAGCCGAACCTAACGTAACTTGTTTTAACCTAACGTAACTTTATCTAAACGCCTTCCTATCTTCTAACACGAGTTAAACAAGCCAAAATTGGCCTAATCTGTCGTAACCTAACCTTACATAAACGCTTCTCCATTCCCTAAATTTTAGGGGCCTAAAAGAACTTAATTGAACATGACCTCACTTAATAAGACGTAAATAAAGTATAACTCTAGCCCCAGAACGGACCTAAAGTAGCTAAATTGACTTAACTCAACTTCTCGCAACCTAATTTGACCTAACCTACGCGTCTCTCTCTAAAATTACATAAATAAATGAACTGATGTAACCCACCTCAATCAACCTAAAGTAATGTAACTCGACGGAATCTCATTGAAGCTAAACTAAAAGTTTCTGCAACCACTAACTTCACTGAAACTATCCAAACTCGACCTTAAAAGGGAAAAGTACGCAGGGATAAATACAGGGACCTTCCACTAATATTCCTTGCTGGAAAGAGATTTTCTCTACTCTCGTGGTGGCACAACGCCACAAACAATTTTGTTTTTGTGGAAATCTGACTGAGCGTCATAAAGTTTCAATTTTTATAGTACATGATATGATGATAATTTAAAATTCAATAACTTTTGAACCCATTGAAGTCCCAACTTCAAATTCGGACATATTTTATTTGAGTTTATATGCGTACAGACAAAATAAATTTTTTTCAAAAAAATTTAAAGGTAGCATTGTCAGAATTTTGAGGTCATAGGTCACAATGGATGACCTTCAATTTACTTTTCGTTAAATGTATGTGTGTGATATATCATATGAAAGGGCAGACAATCAGCTCTAAAATGAGCCCAATACTAACTATGTAGCTGAATTAGGTCCGAAGTTATTGCATTTCACGTCATCATTTACACCAAAAATATATTTCGCTAAATTTCAAACCATGCTAAATCAAAAACCAATCAAACTAGATATCTAGAACTTCAGAGAGATGGAATTCTCTATGAAATTAACGCATCCACAAAATTTTACTAAAATCTGAAGGGGTCAGGTTGAAACCTGTGTTGATTTGACATGGAATAACTCAATGTACTGTACAACATATGAAATCCAAAATATCAAGATTTTTCTTCTTATTATTTAAACTAAAAATGACCCTTCCCCAAAACACATTCCTTACCCTATATTATTACTTCATTCATTCACATTTATTATATTGCCTTACAACATGAGGTAGCTCAAAAAATATATAAAAAAACATCCTTTGGGAGTAATTCCTAAAAAATGTGTGCGAACTTTATCGAAAAATGAATGACAACAGACAAAGTCACACTTCCCAAATGTTTAAAGGGATAAATATTCTAAAATTAAATGACTTTTACAAATTCAGTGTTGATGTCAATACGTTCAAAGTTATCAATATCAACACACATCACCCATTCAAAGAGCAATCACCTCCCCACCCTATCAAATACACTATCGTTATAACACCACACTACCCAAGGATTTCATACACAAACCTAGCTACACAAATAGAAACTGCAGGAAATGCACTCTTTCAAAGGAGCAGATATAAGGAATGCGATTCCCATGCATATCAGGCAGGCTTCATCATTAAATGTATTTCGTAAATCACTAAAAAAGCACCTAATTAGCTCCTCCTGATGTATAAGCTTACTACTGCCATATTTACTGTAGTAATGAAGTTTTCATTTTATAATAAACTCATTTAAAAGTTTCATAATTTATTCTTTTTTATATTTTTTTATTAAGTATTATTTATTTTCTACTAAATATACAACAAATCATTTGATTTTTGTAAACTTTATATTGTATTTATTATTATATTATTATTTGTTATCACTGTTACTATCACTTGCCACTTTCAATTTTTGTATGTAATAAATAAACTAAATGTCATTAATTTCTGCCTAAAAGGCCTCTATGCTTCCAACGACATTTTCAGATTATTCAGATGAGAACTGTGAATATATTCATGTCATATGAAATATGTAAAAATTGTAAACTTCTGTTACTTGCATTCTTTTCCGAATAAAGATTTTGATTTTTGAAGCGCGCGCGCGCACACACGCACACACACACACACACACACACACACACACACACACACACACACATTATTATTATTAAAATCAAGTCTTGTATCCTGAGCCGTTTAATGCGTTCTAGATATCACATTCGATGTAATATTTCTTTCATTTCCGACTCTATATTCATTGTCCCAATATATAAGCCAAAAATGTATGAATTATAATTCCAGCTGATATGAGCTTCAGGAAGTTAGTGTCCGATCATATCTAAAAATATTTTTGGGACAATACTGAAGAGACCAACATCTGAACTGATCTATAGGGAATTCTAAAATACATATAATCTGTTCGGGGTTTGTCGAGCTGGACAAAAAGGATTAAGGACGAGGCTGCCTCAAGTTCGAAACGCGAAAGTTAATCCGATTCTTCCAGTTCACTCGCGCGTAATCCGTAGTCAGATTACGCGAACCACAAATCCCGGGATTTGGGGTTTAGTTTGAGTTTCGTATTTAAATCCCCTTTCGAGTCCGCTGACATTCATGGTCGTTCGTGAGTCTGCTTCACGGTTGTTCTCTTCCTCTTCATATACTGAAATATCACTCGAATCTGAAGATAAAGAATCTCAAGATAAAGAATCTGAAGATAAAACCGATCCTAAGTTTATTATTAGAGCTGTCATTCTCACATTTACTCCTTCTCGAACTCGCTTCTTGGCTAGCTGGGATCTTTATGAAGAAACCCGCCCCAAAACTTATATTGGTGAGACAGTACATTTTAAAGATAATAATAAAATTGTACTTTATCAACATCGTTGACAAGTAGAACATGAAGACGTCCAATAAGGACCGTTCTTAATTTATTTTCAACATTCTCAAAATTAATTTATCAGATTCATTTTTCGAATATAAAGATTCTAATATTAATAATTGATAAAGAGTGCCAGAAACTGGCACAAAGTTCAGGCCAAACTAATGCGGCCATACATTGCTCAAACTCCTGTCCTATTATCCCCAATACCCACTGGAAATCGAAACCTCGACCTCACTTCGCGTATAGAGAAACGGTGTTACCCATTGAACCACCGGCACTGACCAAATAGGGGTTATCTTTCTTTTTTTATACACACACACACACACACACACACACACACACACACAAAGTAATTTTAACTTTAATTATAAAAACTTAAATTTTGAACAATTTTACATTAAACTGTCTTAAATTCGCTTAAAAAAAAATCTACTAAAAGGGGATTTCTCCCCCGTAAATATTAATGGACTTTCATTTTAAATTGTTTGGATGTGTCTTGGATTCGCGATTTCGTTTTTAGCTGCAAGTGAATCGATCTCTGCTGCAATTGGTTTCCATCTTGCAAGCTTGCAGCTTTTTATTTTTTTTATTTTTTTTTATTTTACTTTTTATTGTGACTAACGAGGACATTTCCAGTTACCAAAATCGCCAGATTTTATTTCTACGTCGGTTTCTATTGTGTGTGTGTGTGTGTGTGTGTGTGTGTAATCTAAACTAAATACAGGCCTGTATACGATGGTTTGCGGTTGAGAATACTTGTGGATTTTGGTCCAGTTTGTGTTGAGCAAGCTTGAGGTTGTACGAGTTTGACTGTAACTGATATAGGTAAAATTTGTGTTGCCTTAGGAAGGAAACACAAACTTGCGGTGCATCTTATTCCTGAAGAATCGTGCACCAGGACTGATAATAACTGGAGATGTCTGCAATACAAACTAACAAAAGTTGTAATAAATTGGATATGGATGTTCTTTGAGCGAGACTAGAACAGAGCATTGTTGTTTTCAGTGATGATGAACCACGTACGAAAGCCTCGTCACTATTTTGACCCTCTATTTGTTTGGGAACGTTTCTGCAAGCTGCTTGTACCCTGAAATGGACGTATGGGCGGAATGGTGCTCTATGTAAAAAGATGTTTAACTTTTCATACTTCCACTTAAACTATGAATGCAGTGGTGATTATATATATATATTACTTTGTTACTTTGAGGGTTTGAACGACGGTTCAGGATCGACCTGCGGTCGACCGCTCTGCAGCATTCCACCTCATTTGCCGAATCTGGTGAAGGGGACAGTTGCTTTCCGATCTTCTCCTGCCCTCGTAGCCAGCCACGCATGGTTGGTCAATGGTCAGGGACTTTGCACAGGAATCTGTTCAGCTGGTTCTTGAAATTATTCAGGTCGGTTTTGGAAGTATATATATATATATAATATATATAATATATTATATATATATATATATATATATATATATATATATATATATATATATATATATATATATATATACTGTATATATATATAGCGCGTAAACTGGGGAGTTACTGTAATTAATTACCTTATTTAATGTAATTCCCTTTGGGTATTTGGGTAACGACCTGTACTCTATATTTTCATTTGAGCACAGTTTGGGAAAGAAGTCCGCCTAGAAACAAAATTTCTAGAGCATAAAAAATTAATAATTGGTAGTAATATTATTTTTTTTTTGTGACTAATAAAATTTCAAAAACCAAACTCAACTATTTAGTAATTAGTAAATTTTTATACTTTTAGAAATTTTGCTTCTAGGCGAACTTTTTTCCGATTTTTGTACATTACGAAACAAATTATCCGAAAAAAATAAATAAATAAATACATAAAAAATGGCACTGGTCGAAAAATAGTCTTATGTCACGCTTTCCTCTTTCTATAATGAGAATGGCTACTTTACGCTCGCGCGCGCACACACACACGTACATGTACACACACGACCTAAAATTGAAACTGAGAAACGGCATTTTATGTCCAGGATTTATGTTTAGGAAAGTGAAATATACTTGGTTTTATTTTTGTAATAGAGTATACGTTAAACCGGTAATTATGTAGTTTCGGGGCCACCCATTACGCCTGTGCTCAAGGTAGCTCGGTGGTCTCTGTGTGGAACTTCGGGCGGTGAGGTTCTGGGGTTTGCTCCCAGCTGCTGGGTTTTGGGTTGGACTGGCCGGTCACTCACCCTGTCAGTGCTTGAACTTAGGAGACCAATTGGGACATTCTCACCCTCACGCAGAGGGGTAGCGAGTTTCCCCATGTACCCTGACTGGTTAAAATTGGTGACGTGGGAAATTACTAATTAAACCTTTGAACGACTACCTAACCTAGCGTATGTCTGACCCGATGTATGAAATGGTCGGGGTTTCCGACTGTCAAAATCTGGTGGCCACGAAACAACATATTAACTGCTAAATTTTACACACAAATTGTAGCTTACACTCTCTGGTAGTGAGAGAGAACCTTTTCGGCTATGTAGTTTTGCGGCCACACGTCTTTTTGACAAAGTCGAAAATCACGCTCATTTCATACGTGAAACCAATCGGAGTGAATCTTATGCTTAAGTTGGGTGTACATTAGGTTAGGTGGTAGTACAAGATTGGTTAGCAATTTCCTAAGTCATCAACTTTCGCCTAGCAGGGGTTATGGGCGTGGCTTTCTTATTTTCTGATTTTAATTTTTTTGTGTATTTATTTCTTGTAATCACAGACTTGCCTCGTGAAAGGAATGTATCGGGTGATATTTTTTTAATCCGACACTTTAAAAGGTTTGTTTTTATTTTTAATTATTTTTAACTGAAAAAAGCATGAAATTTTTAATGTACTTTCTCTACACATGGGGGGAATTAGTCCACCAGTGCGAAACATGTTCTATGTGATGTCCTCTAGGCTCACGATACTTGCATGATACTTTCGACAGAAGAGTCCTGTCCTCACAGATTTCCTGCATTTATGATAAAGAAGTATCATGGCCACCAACATCACCAGATCTAAACCCCTGTGACTTTTACCTGTGTGTATGGGAGAGGGGGGGATATTTAAAAAATAAATGTTTAAACAGAACCCACAAACAACAGAACTGTAAACAAGAAATGTCTCGGATTTCAACAGATACTCTGTCCAGAGTATTGTAAACTGTTGTTGTTCGTATGCAAAGAATTAACGATATGAGAGGACATCACACAGTGCTTGTTTTGCACCAGGGGACTAATTTCCGGTTCTAGGGCAATTGCGTCCCGGACAAATGCGTCCCGGTCATTGGCGTCCCTGGACAATTGCGCACTTCTCCAACTACTATATGAAGTTTATTTATTAGAGAAGTGAATAGAAAGTTAGTATCGGAATTTCAAATATACTTTTCATTTTAACCTATTAAACTTGTTATATGTTCATAAGTTCTGTTCGAAACTGTTCTCTAAAACTTTATCCATCATCAGCAACATCATTGTCAAATTTTATGGGTTACGTCCACTTAAGATAGTTAGTTTCGTTAGTTTTAACGAAAATATCACAACTTAACCTAACCAATCGTCAAGGGCATACAGTTAACCTAACTGGGCATTCAATTAATCTAACCGGGCATTATATCCCATACAAAATTACAATAACAAACATACTCGTCCCTCGTCATTGGCGTCCCTGGACAATTGCGTAGGTGAAGTCACAATGAACTTTCTATTCACTTCTCTAATAAATAAACTTCATATAGTAGTTGGGGAAGTGCGCAATTGTCCGGGACGCAATTGTCCGGGACGCAATTGTCCTGGACGCAATAAAACCGGACGTAATTGTCCAGGGACGCCAATGACCGGGACGCATTTGTCCGGGACGCACTTGACCAGGACGCAATTGTCCTGTCACCCTAATTTCCCATGTGTAAAGAGGGTACATGAAAAATTTCATGTTTTTATTTCAGTTAATAAAAAATACAAACCTTCGAAAGTGTCAGATGTTTAAAAAAGTCGCTCCCATCTTTAGTAATCAATTTTAAAAAAGTGAACACGTTCCAAAAATCTATTTAGGACTTTCCGAAATTTAATATTTCGGAGAATATATTTCTGCAATTCAACAGTTTCCGGGAAAAAGGTTCCCCTAAAAAACTGAGATTTTTAAAACTTACTGATAAAATTCTATTTTTCTTTGGATATTTTAATTTTTTTTAGTGATAAAATTTCAAGGGAAAAAAATTATCATTACTAATTAGTAATTTTTCGTGTTTAAAAAAAAAAAAAAAAAAATTCTCGAACTGTGCATCAGTATTTAAGAAAAAAAACTTTAATTTCGACGTAGTATATCTCTGTGTGTGAGTACGGATCGAAGAAAATTTTACTTAACCCACTGTAATAGAAAAAAAAAAACTACATACCCAATTAAAATTTCATCCCTATTTTCCTGCCACTCGTGTATAGGAATAAATTTTTATTATACAGTGTGTCCCAGAAGTCCTGCCCCAAAGGCAATATCATGTTGTATATTATGGGGCAGGAGTTTTTGCCACACCCTGTATAACGTGGGTGGAAAAGAATTTTTTTTTTTTTTGTCACAAGATCTTGGAAATAAAATTCCATTTTTCATTTCGTCTGAAAAGAAAACCGTTTAAGATAAACATAAATCTATTCGCAGACAACAATTACTAGGTATTCGCTCATTTTAAATACATTTATTTTAAATTTTAAATTTTAAATTTACCTGCCTGCTGGTCTGTGAGTTACGACTGTAAATTTAGATTCAATAAAGCACAGAATTTACATTTAAAGAAAAATTGCGTACAATTAAAGAAAAATTGCGTACATTTAAAGAAACTGCGTATATTCTAAGTTCAAAACATACTTTTATAACGCTTGTAAATATCTGTTTTAATTTACTATTTTACGTGTATGTAAACGGACACATTTGCATGTGGAAAACCGTATTATACAGGGTGATTCTTAAGTCCTGTCTTAAAAATAACTAATATATATACCTTTGGGACATGACTTGTGAATCACCTTGTATATGATAATAATAATAATAAGTACTTACGTATGTGCAAGCATAAATACACGCCCACGTATTTAATTGATATATTTAGGAAATACACTTAAAGATATGCCATTAAAACAAATCCCAGTACAGTAATGTAAGTTACTTAAAAAAGGACATAATACAGGGTGTTCATAAAGTCGCGCAAATGAATATGAAGAAGTGTACATGCATATTCACTTGCGTGACTTTATGAACACCCTGTGTATACTGTTTAACGAATAGTTCTATAAATTAACTCGTCTAACACAAGTAATGTACAAATACCAGTCGGTCGAATAGCGGACAGATAAGTTTTAGTAATACTTTTTCATTTACAGAGCTTTCGTCGGTAGCTTAATTATATATATATTCATTTAGTACAAATCTGTGTTACGAGAACCTGTTTCTGCGTTCCAGGAACATTTTTGCGGGTTTGCGCAGGTGACGGCACAATAAGCACGCGGTAGACCTACGTTGTAATTTATTAATTTCCAAACGCTCGTTTTTTGTTTTTTTAACTAATTAAGAGCATGGCACCCCCGTCAAGTACTTGCAGTCGCTGTGAAGGAAAATTTGCCGCTTACGCGTTTACAATGGCTAATAATAATGAACAGTTAGTTTGGAGGTGGTGCTTAAGCATGGAAGTCCTGAGGAACGAGTTAGAACGTGAGAGGGAGGCCAGAGTGAGGCTTGAAGAAAGCGTGATGCTCCTGACGGCAAAATTAGAATCCCTTGAAACTCCAGTTACGACCCCTCCTGCCTCAGTTTCTACTAA
Source organism: Bathynomus jamesi (assembly GCA_023014485.1). Lineage (NCBI taxonomy): Eukaryota > Metazoa > Arthropoda > Malacostraca > Isopoda > Cirolanidae > Bathynomus > Bathynomus jamesi. Next base: position 49,874 of record JAJOZX010004014.1, on the reverse strand, counting down.
TAATATAAATAGTACTAATAGCCCTCTCTCTTCCCTTAGTTCCCAACCCTTCGTTCGAGTGCGTTATGGAGCCCCATTGAGAAAACCTAAGACTTGTCTACCAGTAATAACAAACAATAAGTTTTCTGTTTTAGGTTTCGAAGATGCTGATGAACCGGAAATACGACTCGTTGGCGATTCCATTGTTCGAGGGCAGCTCGAGGAATTCTGTGGGAGAAACCCTCGTCGTAGGCGCCGTTACTGCTACCCTGGTGCAAGGGTGGAGGATATAACTAATAGTGTTGACCATTTTACAGACGGTACCTCTGAGGACACAACGTATGTTATTCATGTCGGTACTAATAACGTTTTAAATTCTAGATCGGAAGAACTGCTGGCTAGGTACAGGGACTTACTAGAGCGACTAAAGGAAAAAACTAATAAGATTGTTTTAACAGGTATACTTCCTCGAATTATCCAACGTAGCGATTTCTACAGCAAGGCGACCTATATCAACAATAACCTAAAGTCTCTTTGCCAACAGGAAGGAGTGCATTTTGCGAATTTTTGGAACAGTTTCTACGGCAGGAGGGACTTGTTCCTCGGAGATGGACTTCATCTTAATGACGTTGGAGCTGCGCGTTTAGGAAGACTATTTCATAATACTGTCTCTTCTTTTCAGGCTGCCGTAACTCGAACGGTCCCAGCGTAATTTCCACAAATTTCCCTGCGCTCGCGAAGGTGTCGCAATTACAAACAATTTGAAGGTTCTATCCTTAAATGCTCGTAGCCTACGAAATAAAATAAACGAATTTTTTTCTTTAATTGCTTGTAAAGACTATGATTTAATTGCGATAAATGAATCGTGGCTTAGCACTGAAACACGTGACTTTGTAGGGGAGTATCAAATTAGAGGTTATAGACTTTTTGTTAAAAACAGAATAGGTAGGCGAGGAGGCGGTGTTATGTTGTATATCAAAGATAATATTGCGAACGTTATAGAAGTAAAGCACACAATTCCAGAACCGATAGATTCGACTATAGCAGAACTTAAATTGAACGATTTCAAACTTGTTGTTGCGGTTATATATAGGCCCCCTAATCAAACAGCTGATACGGACGAAGCGTTATATCGTGAACTAAAGAGAATAATAGGTAGTGAGCAGGCTTTAGTTATGGGTGACTTTAATTGCGCCAACGTGAATTACGATACAATGCAGGGAGACGCGGAAGGTAATCGTTTAGTTAATTTTCTCGAGGATAGCTTTCTTATTCAAAAGGTTGGGGAACCTACGAGGTTGGACAGTATTTTAGATTTAGTAATAACTACGGATGATAGGCTAATCACTGATCTTCAAGTAATAGAACCGTTAAGCAATAGCGATCACAATATGGTAGAGTTTGTCCTCTCAGTAAGTCACTCGAAACCAGCTAACTCGACTAAAATTCCTAACTTCCAGCACGCAGACTTTTGTAAATTTCGAAATAAATTGTCACACGTCAATTGGGAAAACGTAATGGGGATCTCCAACGCAAAACTAATGTGGGAATCGTTTGAAACAGTATTTAGGACTATAAATGAGGAATGTGTAACATATAAAATTAAGCGTGCGAAAGTAAACAACAAGCCCTTGTAGTTTACTTCTAGAGTAGGAGACATTATAAAGAGTAGGGATAGGGCTTATAGGCTACATAAGTGCGATAAAGACAATTTGTGGTTACGAAACAACTACATATCTCTAAGGCGTGAAGCGAAAAGTGTAATAAAAAAGTCCAAGCGCGTGAATTTGAAATCTCCATAGCTCGTGACGATAAAGAAAACCCCAAGCGATTCGTTCAATACGTCAACAATAGAAATCCAGTAAAAAGTGTCTTGGGACCGTTGAAAAATGTTAACGGAGAGTTAGTTTCTGAAAACAAGGAAATGGCTACCTTCTTAAACGAATTTTTTACCTCAGTTTTTACTATAGAAGATGTAACGAATATCCCTACGGTCATAGACAATACCTTTTGATAATGGTAATATTTTGGATAATATTGTGGTTAGTGAAGGGGAGGTGATGCATTATATTGATAAAATGAAAATGGGTGAATCACCGGGACCGGATTCCATATATCCCATACAACTAAAAGAATTAAAAGATAGCATTGTTGTGCCGCTAACAATGATTTTTAATGCGTCTATTTCTGAGGGGTGCGTACCAGATAATTTCAAGTTAGCAAACGTAACACCTATCTTTAAAAAAGGCGATAAAGGTGCGGCAGGAAATTATAGGCCAACCAGTTTAACGTCTGTTGTAGGTAAGCTGCTGGAATCAATAATTAGGGATCGTATAGTCGAACACTTAGAATTGCATAACTTAGTTAGAAATACGCAGCACGGTTTTAGGCGAAACAAATCTTGCTTAACTAATCTTTTAGAATTTTTTCAAAGCGTGGTTGACGTTTACGATAGTCATCGGGCGGTTGATGTGGTGTATTTAGATTTTCAAAAAGCGTTTGACACCGTACCGCACAAAAGACTCATTGAAAAAACTAAGGCTCATGGAATCAGGGGTGTAGTAATAAATTGGATAGAAGAGTGGTTGCGAGGTAGGAAACAGAGGGTGGTCGTTGATGGAGCGGAGTCGTGCTGGGCTAATGTAGCGAGTGGCGTTCCTCAGGGTTCCGTATTGGGCCCCTTGCTTTTTCTTATATATATTAACGATTTAGATGTCGGCCTAGTCAGTACAGGTTCAAAGTTTGCGGATGACACGAAGCTGGGGGTAGGGCGATTAATGACGAAGATAGAGGTAAAATCCAGGAAGATCTGAATAAAATCGTTGATTGGTCAGTCACATGGCAAATGAGATTTAACGTCGATAAGTGCAAAATTTTACATATAGGTTCGCGTATAATATATCAGGGAAGGAGTTAACAAGCGTAGAGCAGGAAAAAGATTTAAGGAGTTATAGTCACTGGTGATTAAAAGTGGCGAAACAAAGTACAGCAGCGGTCAATAAAGCGAACAAAGGTTAGGTTTTATAGCTCGGAATTTTGAGTACAAATCGCGCGATATTATAGTTCCTCTCTATAAATCATTAGTTAGACCCCATTTGGAGTACGCGATCCAATTTTGGAATCCGCATATGCGAAACGATATAGACAAACTTGAAAGAGTTCAAAGACGAGCAACTAAGATGATTCCGTCGCTTAGGTCAAAGTCGTACGAGGATAGGCTTAAGGGGTTAAAATTGACTACACTCGAGACTAGAAGGCTAAGGGGTGATCTAATCCAGGTTTTCAAAATTATGAATGGGTTTGATAACGTAGATAGAAATAGCTTTTTCGAAATATCTCAATATAATAGGACTAGAAATAACGGGTGTAAGTTGACAAGTAGAAGGTTCGAGACAGCAATTGCCAAAAACCTTTTTACGCATAGAATAGTAAATAGCTGGAATAGTTTGCCGGTAGAAGTAATTAGTAGCACGTCTATAAACATGTTTAAAAATCAGTTAGACGCATATGTTGATAGATTGGGTATAGTTTAAGGTAGTAAAATTAAGGCTTTGTGGTTCGGAACCCACGTAAACTTGTAGGTCCCCTCCGCCACCACGGAGGACATACACAATTACGAACACAGTTAGGTAGACCAGCCATGAGTGGATCCTCGGGTCTTTGTTGGTCTGAAACATTATAACAAATATTAAATTTATCCTACAACATTTGTAGGTACTTTCCTCTTATCCCGGACTCCAGATTTTTTGCCAGTTGCCAGACTTCAATTTTGATACGTAATATTTCCGTTAAAACTAACGAAAATATCACGACTTAACCTAACCAATTATCAAGGGCGTACAGTTTACCTAACCGGACAGTCAATTAACCTAATTACAGTAGATGGTAGGGTTAGGTTAAGTCGTGATATTTTCGTTAGTTTTAACGAAAATATTCTGTCAAAATTGAAGTCTGGCAACTGGCAAAAGTCTGGGGTCCGGGATAACAGGAAAGTACCAATTTGAACATAGTATTTCCTCCCTCGTGTAATATAGGCATGTAATTTTTTTTGTAGGCAGGAAGGAGGGGCCAAGGGCGAATGCAATGATATTATCTACTCGTAAGAGCTACGTCGTGGTCGATACTGTAACCACCACTTCCCGTTGATCAGTGAAGTTAAGCGACATTGGTTCTGGAGGAGACTGGCTGCAAGGCAGAACGCCCTCTCCGTCCAAATTATGTAGCGACCCGTGGTTCGGATCTCGTGGAAAGATCCCTTCCGTCACGTAACTTTAGATGTTGCGAAAGAAGTTAGACACCTAATTAAAAAATTTAAGTGCAATAAATATTACCAGTTTGTGACGTCACAATGTAAGGATATATTTAACCCTTAAATTTTAAGCCCCGAATTTTTTGTAGGGTTACGTTATGAATGCGTGTATTTGAAACGTTAGCAATTTGTACCTTTCGTCCTTAAAGGGTTAATAATGACGCAATTACTTAATTCGAAAGTGTAAAACTAATTCAAAGGTAATCCGCAATTTCTCAAAAAAGCGAATGGCCAATTAATAATTCGGATGAATATAAAATAGTTTAAGGCTAGAGAAGCACTCGGAGGAGATGCTGCTGTAGAAGCAATCGAGGTAAAACCCAAAATACTTCTGTAATTTTGCGAAAAAACACAAAAACAAAAAAAACAACTCTTCTATCAGATCTTTTAAGAAAATAATACGCTAACTGATGATCTAATACAGTGGTTCTTAACCGGGGGGGCGCGCCCCCCTAGAAACAGGAATTTCTCTAATTGTATTTGTTATTCTCTTAACGAGAGCATGGGCTAATATTGAGAAGTTATTGAGAATGTTATTTTGATTGAAGGGGGGCGTGGAGGGAAGGACCAATTCCTAGAGGGGGCATGGTAGTAAAAAGGTTAAGAACCACTGATCTAATAGAAATATCTGAAACATTTGAAGCTGAATATTAATAAAATTTCATTATTCCCAAAATGACAAACTAATATATGACAGACATATATTTTCTTTGGAGAAATTCTACATGGGGAGAATATAATGGATTTTAATTTAACACCATATAATATAGCGCAACGCATTAAACAACTGAAATCACATTTAGCAGTAGGTCTCGACAAATGGAACGCTTCACTGGTTAAAAACTGTAGGAATGAAATAGCTGTGCCCTTGCATTGGATAGAGAGATGGTCTCTGGATTCAGAAAGAATAGCAGACATCCTAAGGAGAACAAACGTTGTTCCTATAAGTAAAGGAGGCGATAGATCTTAAGCATATAAAGACTACAAAACTGGTGTCACTGACATCCAGAGCTGTGCTTAGCGGCGCTAATTTAGCGCCGCTAAGTTTTAATTTGCGATTTTACAAGAGCCGCTGTTTTCTTGAAACGTTAGCGAAAACAGCCAGCGGCGCTATATTTTTCAGGCAAATCAACCGCTAATCGCTATTTTTGCTCGTGCTTTTTTGTAAAAAATACTGTAAGATCCGTCACCAACACGGCTGTTGTCACGAGTTCATACCAATACTAAGTCACTATTTACACGCGACGTTTTTCACGACTCAAAATGGGCGCCTGTCGGATTATACATGCGCAGTAGAGACACGACGAGCCACATCTCGACAGTCGCCGAAATAGCCGTTTCTATTTCCACGACTCGCAGCTGAAACACGAACCTGCTTGACTGACTAACTTTGAGAAGTTGTTGCTAATGAAACTTAATAAAACATAGCACAATATCTAGAAGAAATGTAAAGACTTGGTGATTTACTATTTAGTATTTCTAAATAACCATAGAGCGACTGTTTATTTCTTTTACTATTGTCGTAGCACTTCCTTGTGATTTATGACATATATGAGCAGGAAGACTTGAACTTCGGATTAAATATTTCCCGCTATAACTAGGTCTTTTTTAAATAGATAATACACACACACACACACACACATATATATATATATATATATTATATATATATATATAATATAGCGGAAAAAATTAGCGATAAATCTAGCGCCTCTAGATTTATAGACTATTAGCGTTAGCGACAGCAACGCTGGTTATATCAGTTAGCGCGCCCAGCTCTGCTGACATCTCGTCAGAAGATTTGAAAGAATAGGCGAGGAAAAGATCTACAGCCTTTTTGGAGGTACAGGAGAGATTCAGCGAGAATCAGCACGGATTCCGATAAGGAAGATCGTGCCTATCACAGCTAATAGAACATAATAATGTCACTGATCCGCTGGAAATGATGTAATAAACACAGAATTTGTCAAGGCATTCGAGAAGTGTCATCATAACGTGATAGCACATAGAGTGAAATATATGGGAATAACAGGCATTGTGGGAAATTAATATATATAATTTCCTCAATAGCGTCAACAAGTTGTTACAGTCCAAGGAATTCATCACCAAATCGGAGGTACGTAGTTCAGTACTGCAAGGAACGTATTAGCCCCCACTATTTATAATCATGGTAACCTATATAGATAATGAAATAACTAATAACAATAAGATAACATCCTCCGCTGATGAGACAAAAATTAGCAGAAAAATTAGGAACTTTGGCCAGCTAGAATTTTTACAAACGGACATAAACAGCATATACCGATGGTCATCAGACAACAATATGAAATTCAACACTGATTATTTTCAGCTCCTAAGATAAGGAAAAAACAAGAACAATCCAGAAAGAATTGCTGTATGTCCTAAATGGACAAACAATTTAGAGAAATCAAAAGGAAAAGATTTCATGGTTATAATGACCTACTACGATGCCAAATTTGAGACTCGAAACAAAATAGCAGTAAACAAAGCAAAAAAGAATAACTGGATAGATACTGAGAACCTTCAAAAACAAAGAAGGGACAAGAATGTAATTATTCCCTTGCTCAAAACAGTAATCAGACCAAAATTGAAATACCGCTCAGTCTTAACGTGTCCTGATATAAAATGAGGACATTAGAACTCGAGGAAGCAAATTCCCTTCACCAAGCCAATTCTAAAGTGGGACCACGAACCTGCCCTTCGTGAAACGAGAGATCCACGCGCGGAACCCATATACAGGATTAAGAGGTGTATATATATATATACTATATATATATACAGTGTGTATATATATATATATATATATATATTATATATATATATATATCTATCACACACACACACACACCACACAACACACACACACACACACAAAATATACAAATGGTCAGAAGACAACAACATGTCATTCAACGCCGAGAAATTTCAGCTCTTGATATATGGTAGAAAAGAAGAACTTAAACAGACTGCATATTATGCTCCAGATAGACAGGAAATTCAGAGAAGCATGAAAGCGATTGATCTCGGGATAATAATGACAGATGATGCGAAATTCGAAACACAAAATCAGATAGCGATAAATAAAGCAAAAAGAGTCGCCGGACAGGTACTAAGAACTTTCAAGAGAAGGGACAAGACAGTAGTGATTCCCCTGCTAAAAACACTGATTATACCAAAACTTGAATACTGCTCAGTTTTGACGTCCCCATATAAAAAGGAAGAAACTAATAAACTAGAAGAAACGCAAAGGCATTTCACAGCCAAGATTGATGACTGCAAAGAACTCAACTACTGGGAAAGACTACGTAAATTAAATCTGTACTCACTGGAAAGAAGAAGAGAGGGGTACATCATAATCTACATATGGAAAATGATCGAAAAACTGGTACCAAACCTAAAACTAAACCCAATTACCATTCAAACAACACTGGAAAATAGGAAAGGCAGAATGTGTAGTGTTCCCAAATTAAAGGCTCGACAAGGGACCTCCTCAACCCTGAAGGAAAATAGCTTGGTTGTCGGGGGGCCAAGACTTTTCAACCAGCTTCCTAAGGACCTCAGAAACGTAACGGGGGTCAAAGTTGAAGTCTTCACCTCCGTGTGAAGAGAGACCAACGCACGAAACAAACATAAGGTTCATAGGTAAGGTGTGATATATATATATATATATATATTATATATATATATATATATATATATATATATATATATATATATATATATATATATATATATATTTACATTATACGACACGCTCTAGTGCAGTCGGATTTTATTTTAAAATTTATCAGGGAATGTGTTACTTTGTTCACGGACCATAACTACAGAAGTCGAACCCCTTTCTCTGAAATATCTATCACCGTACGCTATTCGAAGCCCTTGGCTTTGTTTTCAGATTTGGTATTTATGGATTTTATTTCGATACATTTTTATTAGGTAGGGAAAAAGGTAAATTTTAAATAAATTTTAGTTGGTTTTGGGATCAAAGTAATCCCCAATACTCGATAGCATGATGGAACAGTGATTAAATTTGAAAAACTGTTAAGGAAATGCACTCGGGGTGTATATATATATATATACGTGTGTGTGTGTGTGTGTGTGTGTGTGTGTATACAGGGTGGGTAAAAAAAAATTACCCCTTGGAGGTAAACCGTCATATTAAAAAAAAGTAAGGGGATTAGAGCTCCCAAACTTCATAAATGCTTACCTTAGCATGTTGTTCGTCTTAATTGAGAAGTTGCTCGATGTGGCCCCCTTCCTGCTCAACGCAGGCCTCCAAACGTGGACGCCACTGATCAATACACCCGTTTACATATCGTTGAGACACCTTCTTCCAGCCGAGTAGAATTCTTTCGCGTAGTTCATCTATGTCTTATATTGGTACCAGTATATCTTTCACTCTATCTAACAGATATTCGACGAATTAGTGGTGAAAGATATACTTTCCAACAAGATGGAGCCCCTGCTCTCAGAGCACGCCAAACTGTCACATTCCTTGAGAACGAAACACCGGATTTTATAGAACCCAGTATGTGGCCGGCTAGTAGCCCCGATTTTTCACCACTAGCTTATGGTGTTTGGGAAGACCTGAAGTCCAAAGTTTACATCCCTACTACCAATATAATAGACATGGATGAACTACGAGAAAGAATTCTGCTCGGCTGGAAGAAGGCGTCTCAACGATATGTAAACAGGTGTATTGATCATTGGTGTCCACGTTTGGAAGCCTGCGTTGAGCAGGAAGGGGGACACATCGCGCAACTTCTCAATTAAGACGAACAACATACTAAGGTAAGCATCTATGAAGTTTGAGAGCTCTAGTCCCCTTACCTTTTTTAATATGACAGTTTACCTCTAAGGGGTCCCTTTTTTTTACCCACCCTGTATATATATATATGTGTGTGTGTGTGTGTGTGTAATATATATATATATATATATATATGTGTGTGTGTGTGTGTGTGTGCACGCAGTGTGTTCATAGTCACGCAAGTGAATATGGTGAAGAGTACGTGTATATTCACTTGCGTGACTTTATGAACACCCATATATATATATATATATAATCTCGAAAACCTATGGTAAAATTATTGAATACCCGATTAGGCTCATTGAATGCCCGGTTAGTTCAACTGTACGCCCTTGACGATTGGTTAGGTTAAGTCGTGATACTGTATTTGCGTTAAAACGCGAGATATTTTTGCTACCCGCCCTTCGTGCGGGTTCTCTGCTAGTATTTATTAAACCTAACTACCAAGTTCTCGTTATTATTATCAATAATACATAACAATAAAATGACAGGAAATTGAAAAAAAAAATTACGTATGTATTTCTTGAAAGACCGAGTTTCCTCACTGATGTAATCATTGTATTGAATAAATGCTCGTTTCTCTCAGTGAGTTAAAGATAAAATACGTTTTGGTTAAATTAAACAAAACTATACGAAACAGAAGTACTTTAACTTGAAACAAATTGCGTTTAATGTTAAGAAAAAAATCGGTTTTTTTTTCTAGAAGACCATTTTTTTTCTTTTTAACTGTACAAAAACGGTCGTATTTGATAGAGAGAATACTGTAGTATCCCCGATTTCCGTTTTCTTTAGGTAATAATAATAATATAATAATAACACCTACTCTACTAAATAAAACTTTCTGGAAATATGTGACTTAATGCTGCTGCTTTCGTATGCGTATAATTAAGAAAGTTTTTTCGGAAAAAGTTCGCCTAGAAGCATTTGTCAAAATCATAACAAGTTACTAATTAGTGATGACTGGGTTTGTTTTGGAGATTTTATTATTGTCACCAATAAAAAAAGTCAAAGTACAACGAAATAGTACTAATGGTAATTTTTTATGCGTTTTAGTAAAGTCTCTTACGGTTTCGTGTGGAAATAAACTTACCCCCCCCCCCAAAAAAAAATCGCCCGAATTGTTCATTCTGACGAAGGTCAAGCTTTTCACTCCACCTTAGACCTACAGTTTAGCGTGGAATCCGAACCACGCCCCACGAGCAGCCCAGCGTCTAACCACTAGACCACCCAGGATACCCATTTATCTACCAACCACTTTCTTTATTGTGGGGAAGGATGAACAGCTGGGTTTTACTGCGCGCCGGCTGCCGTCACCGGGTCTCGAACCCGGGGCCGATGGATTCGTAGTCAGCGACGCTAACCACTACATCACCGAGGCGAAGAATAAACAAAGAAGTTAACATGTGCAACATATCAAATTTCAACATGTTCTCCATCGTTATATCAAATTGACAAAAGACATGTTAAAGATTTGGGGAAGGTATAGCGTCCTCGCATTCAACAATTTTATATTTCTATTAACTTTATTATGCCACAACGACAGAAAGATGTTGGAACCATTTCCATCAAATCCAGCAAATGAGAATGCTTGTCAATGCGTTTTGCTATAATCGTCCCACAAGGTGCTTGAAACAAAGGTAATTTCGTAAAGGTGCGGATTAAGATTACCTCACCGGAATATTATGGACAGTCGAATTGACTTTGACATCCTCGGTTCATCGGAAGCACGATGTACGGATGTTGTAAATATAATACTGCCACATTAGTGCCACAACATGAATTAAATTTAGAAGTCTACTTTACATATTTACCCTTAAACTTGTTTGTAAAATAAATAAATAAATATATATATATATATAATATATATATATATATATATATATATATATAATACACACACACACACACACACAGGGTGTCCCATAAGTCCGGCATCATAGGAAAAATAATTAAAAAAAGGCAAAACAAAAGCTTTTATTTACAGAACGTGCTCAATATGTCCACCATTGTTTTCAATACACTAATTCAGACGTGATACCCAGTCAGCAAGCATACGGTGAATAATGTCAGGAGTAATGATGTTACATGCCCCAATAATGCGCTGCCGCAAATGTTCAACACTCCTAATTTTCTCTGCGTATACCAGCGCTTTCAAGTGACCCCAGAGATAAAAATCTAGTGGCGTGAGATCCGGGCTTCTAGCTGGTCATTCCACAGGCCCTCGACGTCCTATACAATGACCAGGGAATTGTTGGTACAGGTATTCCCTTACTTGGGTGCTGTAATGTGCAGGAGCGCCGTCTTGCTGGAACCATGTTGGGAAATTTCCTTCTTCGTTCAAGACACTGGGAAATGCTTCTTCCTTGAGCATACGTAGGTAGGTGCCTCCAGTGACATGTTCATCGAAAAAGAGGGGGGCCTATGATGCGATCCTTCCAAATGCCATACCATACCATCACCCGAGATGCACCTTGTTCCTTTGAAGAGTATACCAGTGAGGGTTGTTTTGAGACCAGTAGCGGGTGTTCTGTCGATTTACCTCACCATTTCCATAAAAAACAGCCTCGTCACTGAACAGAATGGTGGACGGGAAATTGGCATCCCGAGCATATTGTTCCGTAGCCCATTCACAAAATTCCATCCCCCGGTCGGGATCATCTTCGCTTAATTTCTGTAGGATCTGAAGTTTATATGGATGTCATTTGTGGGCCTGAAGGATGCGATGGATGCTACTTTTCGACACTCCTGTCTCGGCGGACAATCGCCGAAGAGACTTATTGGGCCTTCTGTTAAAATGAGCCAGGATAGCAGTCGCTGTATCATCGTCAGTGGACCTCCTTGAAGGTCCACTGCGTAGTTTATCTTCTATGGATCCTGTTTCCTTAAACTTTGCAACAAGTCTGTTAACACAACTCTGTGTTATTGGCTCGCGGTCTGGATGCAGTCTGTTAAATTCGGCAGCGGCGTCTCTTTGACTCGGATTTCCTATGAGTAGAATTATCTGGATTCGTTCTTCATTGCTCACAGACATTATGGCCTGTAGAAAGAGAAAAATATGAATTTATCCTATGATGCCAGACTTATGGGACATCCTGTATATATAATCCAATGCAATTAAATATTGCATATTATTACTATTTTTACAAAGAAGCTTAAAAATCCCATATATGTCCAGAGTTTGCGTACTTCTAGAGTTTATTTCTAGTATTTCAGGAAAACGTGTGAAGTGTACCTTTGAACTTGGAGGTCAAAGCTCTGAGAAGGTCTTTTTGAACTTCCCCTGTAATGTCTTTAGATTTTATGTCTTCATAAAATTAGTATATATCGGGTCGGCAAAAAAAAAAAAAAAGAGGGAGACCTTTTAAATCTTTCATATCTCGGCAGAAACGGTACATAGAACCATGAAATTTTAGTATGTCAGTACGAGGTAATTTTATGGTTTGTATGCCATCTTTTAGCATTTTAGCTGAGAAATTGGATTTATGGCGAATATTCCAGAAAATCTTGCTAATCATAGGTTCAAGTTGATAATTAAAGCGATTTTAATTAACGTAAGCCAACTGCAGGAGGTTTGGACAAGCTTCTCAAGAAAATCGATAAAACAGGAGATATCAAAATAATACCAGAGCAGTATTAAATTTGGCCACCAAACAGTCCTTATTTAAATTCTGTCGATTACGGCCTTTGGGAAAATTTGTCGGAGAATTTATCGGGTCAAAGTAAGAAATGTCGCTCATTTACGAGAACAAATCAATAAAGCCATAGATGAGTTCCGTCCTAGACTGAAAAGGTTGTAGAAGTTCGTGGGAAACATATCGAGCAGTTTCTTAACATCAAGGTAGCACCATATGTGAGTACTTCGTAACTTTTTATCTACACATACAATGCATCAGTAGTGTAAATGGAGAATTTCCAGTGGCATAAAGAAATGTTCAATAAATCTGTAATTCTCATTAGTTTTCTTTGAAATTCGCTCACCGTATAGGAAATTTACTTAGTAGTAGGGTGTGAAAAAAATATTGAAATCTGACCATAACTTTGGATTTTACAGCTAAAGTTCGAGGTCTTCCCTTTACAAATTCCCCCAACTAGATGTCGCCCCAATTTCTTCATAGGTTTGGAAACTTTGTAAAGCATTTTATATTTGGACAAAGGTCAAGTAATTTACACAGAAATTAAATTAAAAATGCCGAAGCGAAAATTTTGTCCCCGAGTGCCTCCAAGCTCTTTCGATATCACTTTAGCCAATGTAAATTTCCCTTAATAGCCAAACCCAACCTCAAATAATGATTACCCCAATCCGGTATGCTCTTTGGGGATACGTGTATTCATCAAGCTGAACTTTTAAGTACTGAAGTGCTTGGCTTCCTTTCATTGCCGCCCATGCCATTTCATGGCACATATTTAAAAGCCGCCGCGGGCGTTCTGCCGTTTATAACTAACTTCTTGTCCCGACACTCCATCCTTTTATCCTTTCTTAACACCTCTTAATTTATATTAAGGACGCTAATCCGTGGCCCTTCATTTCTGTTTTTTTGTTTTTTTTTTTTGTTTTTTTTACAAGAATTTTGCGTAAACGACCCTTTTTTCAAGAACTTTTCTAAATATTCAACATTAATATTCTTCCTAAAAATGCATTTATTTGTTAAATTTGGATTGTCTTTCTCTCAATTTACTCTTTTGCGAGTTAATGTAATCTTTATTCACTAAAGAAGAAGGCGAAAAATGAAAGAAAACTTTCAATACCATTCAAATGCTTTTTTCAAGTTTGGCAAAGTTATTTGCAAGGCATCTACAAGTGGTGTTTGAAGTTTTTATGAGAATAGCGAAGAAAGTTAGCTTTTCAGTTTAGAAAAGTGAACCTCATTGAAGGCGATTGAACGAATAAAACTAATGTTTCACACTCCTTTCTGAAACCAATCCTCGTACCCTGCCATTGGTCCGTTACACATCAATGGCTGAAAGGAGTAGTGGAACCCTAAATCAGTATAGTAACAGGCGTGCCTTACAGGGCAACCCACGTTCAGGACGATCATAAACGATCATTCCAGAACAAAAGTAAAGTGTGTGTGTGTGTGTGTGTATATATATATATATATATATATATATATATACACACACACTGTATATGAGATAAAGTTAGTTTGCTGACGTTTCGTTGTAATCGTTGCAATTTTTTCGCAGGACAAATATATTATTAAAGTAGAATTCGTTGATAACTCGGAATTGCGTTCCGGGAGACTCCCGTAACATCGCGGTCCGCGTTATCTATTGTTAAAGATCTTATGGGGAGGAAAAAAAGGTTACGTTCCGAAGACCCCAAACATACACGGCTTCGACCTAAAGTGTTTGACTTTTATCTGAAATATTGAAGTAATATATTTAATATAAAGACGTATATAAATAGAATTTAGTAATAATTAAACTTATAATAGATATGTAAATGCAAATAAATTATAAAATACAACGACACACCGTCACACTACACATCACTTGCTAACAGTCTCCAACTCTCGACTCGCGTCCGATCGCGCGGTTGGTGGATGCCTGGCTTAAATTTTGTCAATTTAAGTTTAAAAAATATCGCGTTATTGGCATCTTGGCCGTGTAATCGAAAAGAGTTGTCTTATTACTCCTTTTTGTCGTGTACCGCGTTATCGGTGTATTATACTGTATTATTATTAGGATTATTAATATTATAACTACAAACAAAAATATCAATCTATTCATGGTTATTGATATATTACTTGCTTCGGGGAAAGATGGTTTCGGAAACGGGCGCCGCGCCTGCCCGGCTCGCCCACGGAATTGCAGGCGGGCACGTGTGGGTGTGTGGAATGTAAGTGGTATAAATGATGAGCTCTACCTTTTCTTTTCTTCACTACCTTCTATCTTTCGCATCCGCGCCTTCTCTGCCTTCTCACCCCAATCCGTTGAGAAACGAGATTTTATATATATGAAAATTATTTTACGAAAGTAACACGTGAATAATACTTATGATGAAAATAACCACGAAGGAAAAAGGAAACCCTTCGGGAAAAAACAAACAATTTATCCTACGTACACTTTTACTCCGGACATGACACCCCCATCAAGAAAGCGATATTTTCTTCAATGTTTCTCCGCGCTCTTAGGATCGCCAGTCTGGAATACATCGATGCCGAATTAGAAAAAAAATCAACAGTATCGGAAGTGATTTGTGTTACCCACCTGCGTTTTTGGAATCTTGTCTTAACAAGGCAAAACGAACTTTCTATCGTGTGAATAATAACCCTCGCACTTTGTCGAAGAATATTTTAGTACTTCAATTTTTCCCAGGTTTTTTTAGGCATTGTTAATGTACTTAAACTTTTGAATATTAATGTAGTATTTTCATATGACAATATTGTGAAAAATAACCCTATCAATAATTCGGGCATTATCTATGAAATTGGTTGTAAACAATGTGATTCCTTTTACATTGTACAGACGGGGAAGGATTTGCACACGCGTGTAAAACAGCATCAATATTCCGTTAGAACGGGACAGTCGTCCAGTGCCCTTTTCGTCCATTTGTCAGAGTTATCCCACTGTATTGATTGGAATAATGCTTCAGTTTTGTTTCACTCAAGCAACATTGTTAATAAAAATATTCTTGATTCTGCCATTACTCAACTTACAAATAATTTTAACATTAGCCAGGGCCTTTTTCGCTTGATCCTGTTGTTTTGAATTCGTTTAGAACGGATTTAGACAAGAGGGGCAAAGTGCTAAAACTCGTAGTTTTTCTTTATAAATTTGTACGCTGCTCCTACAATTTTTATTTTTCTATTTTATTTTTCTATTTTATTTTTTTGTGACCTATATATAGTCTCGAACTTATTATTTATTTCAGTGTTCCTGAGGATGTCATTAGATGAAAGCGTTTGAGCACTATTCTGTTTCCTTTTCCTTCGTGGGAGTGTCTACAATGCAAACTAACAAAAACAACAAACAACATGCAAATTTCATTCTTTGAACTACAATAACATAGATTATGATTGTGTTTAGTGGTGATGAACTACGTGCGCAAACCACCTCAGTACAGTGAACCCTGTTTTTTGGCAATGATGCTGAGAGCTGCGCATATCCTGAAATGGGGGCATGAACGGAATTGTATTATTTGTAAAATGTGAAACTTTTCATTTTACTGTTCCTTAAACTATTGTCTGCTGTCTTATGCAGTGATTATATATGTATGTACAGTATGTATGTATGTACAGTATGTATGTATATACACACACACCCTCGGGCTAATATCATGAAATAGAAAAAACTATAGTGTTTATCAATTACCATACTTATTCGGACTATAGTGGATTTAATTTTCCCAGAAGTTCCTTATTCCATGCACGGTCTGTGACTCTGTGTGCATCATGAAAGAGCCTCAGGGAACCATTCTGAATTCAATCCCATATACTGTATATATGAAATGAAATGAAAAGGTTTATTGGCAGACTATAGTCCATATGACAAATATTATTAATACAATGACAGTTCACATACTAAGGATATAAATATATACAATTGATTAGAAATAATACAGTAATGTCGAAGTTAAGTGGAGCTACAGACAGACGTTTTTGTACCAAGAATTTCATAGCTTAGAGGATAAACGGCAGGACTCATGGGTAGCTTTGGATAATGGAGTTGGGTGGTTTTTTAAATTTTTTCCATCACACTGTATTGAGCACGTCTTGTTACCTCCGGGAAGCTCGAGACATTGCGGGTAGCAAACATTTGCGAAGCTGAGCATCTCGGGGGGGGAATTTATGTACGAGTCTAAAAGACCTGTTGTACAGCAAATTTACGATTCTGCCAGAACCTTTTTTATAATTCACCCAGAGTTGCTGTCCATATATATTACTGCAGAAAGTACGAAAGAGAGTCTTTAGCTTCACTTGTACAGAACCGAAAGTTCCTTTCGTCATATTCGCTTTAGCA
Organism: Bathynomus jamesi; assembly: GCA_023014485.1. Classification (NCBI taxonomy): domain Eukaryota; kingdom Metazoa; phylum Arthropoda; class Malacostraca; order Isopoda; family Cirolanidae; genus Bathynomus; species Bathynomus jamesi. The sequence goes on along the minus strand of JAJOZX010004014.1, from coordinate 32,796 downwards.
CAAAGGCTTCGAGATTGTTTTCTTATATCCGAGTCATCACTCAAGGAGCTGGTAATAGTTTGACCCAAATACTTAAACTCTTGTAATTCCTCAATTACTTCACCATTCATTTTAAACCTTATATCAGCTGGCTGATTATAGCTTTTAGGATGAAATTGCATAACCTTAGTTTTTGTAACATTAAAAAGAATATCATGTTTCTGCGAATACACTTCGCAGACTTTTAGTAGCCGATCCAGACCTTTAACAGAGGGACTTAACACCATATCATCGGCATAAACTAAATTATTTATACTTGTGTTATCTATACAACATCCCACCTTTGCCTCATTAAGTGAAGCAATTAATCCGTCAAAATACACATTAAACAGCATAGCAAGGAGCCTTGTCTCACCCGGCAAGAGGAGCCAAAACATTAGGATAGTACATTGCCTCACCTAACGGTAAAAGATTGGTGGGAATACCAAAATTTCAATAAATTTAATATGTACATGGGAACCTTCCTGTCTTCTAGTTTTTTAAAATAAAATATTGTGGTTCACCCTATCATATGCCTTACTTATATTTAGGAAACAGCTATAAATAGTTGGATTACTGTCAATGAATTTAAATATTGTTTCTTTAAGTACATAGATACACAGGTTAGTTGAGTGGGACCTTTTAAAACCAAACTGATTAGGTGTCCATAGGTAATCATTTAATCGGAGTAACAAGAATTTTGCTAGTAGTTTCGAGAAGCAGGACGCGACAGCAATAGGCCTGTAATTATTGCTAGACAGAATGTCTCCATACTTATTTTTGACCAGGAGCAAGATATATACCCTCATGAACTCTGCAGGGACATGGCTATGAGCAAGCATGGCTGATAAGAGCAATGATATATGCAGACATACTACGTCATTGGCATATTTTAAGCGCTCATTCGATAGGTCACCTACCCCTGACGCAGAACCAGTCTTTAACTCTTTAATTAACCTCTTTACTTTAGGAACTGATATCAAAGTATTTTCCCTTGTCCCTCCCATAGGCGTTTCGCTGCAATCTATCTTAAGATTATCCCTACTCACACTGTTTAGAATGTTAGAGGAGTGGTTTTTCCACAGCTTTGCAATTTCATCCTCCCCCGACACCCCATCGATTGTCGGAGGGACACTTTTGACACCCGTTTGATTCCTAACAAATTTCCAAAATTTGTTAGTTATTTATGCGAGCTTCACAGGCTTTTGATGCTCGAATAGACGACTTTTCGTTTACATCGCCTTATACTGACCCCTACTTCTACACATATTCATGTATACTGGTCCTAATCTGGGTCTATCATGAAAGCACCACAAATCGTAGGCCTCTTTCGATTCTCTCTTAAGGGGAGCAATAAAATCATTCCATCCAGGAATAATCTTAGTATGATAGTTGTAAGATTTAATCAGAGTGTTTTCTGCTTCTCTTAACAGGGATACTATCTTACTATAACACCTATATATAATATATATATATATATATATATATATATATATATATATATATATATATATATATATATATAATATATATATATATATATATATGGGATGAATTTCACAATAAAACACGTGAAATGAATGAATGCTGCAAACCCACAAGGAAAAGAAAAACGATTCCAAGGCCTTTCGTGTATTCAAAGCTACACCTCGTCAGGGAATGAAGATAAAAGGCGAGATGCCCATAAATAAGGGCGTCCCAAAAAAATGTATACACACTTTAAATAATTATAAAGGCAGTGTTTATTAAAATACATTTCATTTTCAAAATGTAATAGAATCTACAGACATTATTTAATTGTTTTGTCAACGCCTGTTTTCAAACTGACGTCCGTTCTGGTCCAGGCACTGCTGATAACGCGAAGCAATGGAATCGCAAACATCACGAAACATTTCGTTTGGTATTTGTGTGCATTCTCGTTCAATGGCTGCTCTCAATTCAGCGACTGTTGCAGGTTTTATAGCGTAGACTTTGTCTTTTAAGTATCCCCATAAAAAAAAGTCTAGTGGTGTGAGGTCTGGTGAACGCGGAGGGTATTCTACGAAACCCCTTCGTCCAATCCACATCCACATCCACATCGTGCCAAGTACCACTCGCAATACTCCACTCTTCGGTCCGGATCATCTTCATTAATAGCATGGACTAATCTTGGAATGTAACTTTTCCATTGACAGCGCTTCAAAATGCGTTGGACAGACGATTCTGAAATTCCTACCTCACGACTCGCTTGCCGCACAGATTTTCTTGGACTTTGGTGATACGTTTCCAGTACTCTTTCTTGCTTTGTGGGGCTTGTCGATGTCCGTGGTCTTCCGGAACGCTTCTTGTGGACATTCTGAACAGTTCCATCGGCTTCAAACTTATCTCTAATTCGAGTGATGGTAAGTCGCGTTGGTGGATCTGTTTGAAACTCCCTCCTAAACTGTCTTTGCACTTCAACTGCGTTTTCACACTTCCAGTAGCATTTTAGAATGAATTTCCTTTGTTCAAAGCTTAGTCTGACTGCCATTATTAATTCTAATGGGTTTAACTTGGAAAGAAAGAAACATCAATTGAGCTATCAGCTGTTAAAGTGTGTATACATTTTTTTGGGACGCCCTGTATATACAACGTACAGGAAAAACAAAACAATTAGCACATATTTAACAAGGGTTAATGAGAGGCAAAAGAAATTTTAACATGATATCGTCAATTTTATACGTCCCCGCACTGTTATTGAAAGTGTTTTTAAAATGAATAAATGCACATTCTAGAATATTTCTTCCTATTATATCTCTGTTTTTAACAAGCGCTTTAGAACTATCCCACTTGATGCTATGATTACATCTATACATATGGTGAAATAAAGCATTGGAATTATTAGCTGTTCTACAAGCATATTTATGCTGTTTTACCCTAATATCTAACGTTTTACCGGTTTGGCCTATATATACTGAGTTACATTGTGTACATCCGATCGAATACACACAACCAACAACATTATCAGGGCTATTCTTTATTAGGCGTGATTTAACAGTATTATTATACTTAAAGATTACATTAATGCCAATTGCTTTAAGTACAGTTGGAAGGTATTGAAAATTATAATCAAAATGTCTGTGATTGCAACCTTGCCAAACGTAAGTCTGAAATGAGTGTAGCATATTTCATAAATTAAAACTAATTTATTGTACTTAACCAAAACAAACCTAACCTAACTTCAAATGACCTGACAAAATTTAGTAGCACCACTTCAAAACAATTTTTCAAATATTTCTGTAATAATTCAAAGCGCGCGCGCGCACACACACACACACACACACACACACACACACACACCACATTTGCCTTTGTACGTTTTTTGATCATAGGAAAAACACCTTATCATATATATGTAAATTTCTTTAGCAAAGGAGATAAATTTGTTTTATGAAATACGATAAATTTGTAAATAAATGCTACTGAAACTTCAAACTACAATGCCCGGAAACCGCTAAAATTATAACTAAATCCTCCCTAAAAGAAGAAGTAGAAGAAAAACTGCAACACTTTTTGTTATACTAATGTAGCGCCCTCTTCCGTCTAGAAACAAAACTATGAAAGACAGATCATGCATAAACAGTAAAGAAAGGTAAAATTGGTTGAAACCACAAGGGAAAGTATTTTATTCGTCCATATACTTGGGATTGATGGGGAGGTTGGGGAGGTTGGGATGGTGGGTGGGGCGATTTAGTTATAAATCTATCAGCGTAACAAAAACAAAAGCGCGTGATTTGCGCTCCTAAAATAATAATAATAATAATTGTAATTCAGGAAGCGTTTTTACTCATAAAACTCATTAAAGTTGATAATTTGCCCAAAGCAAATGCCTGACAGTCAGTTTATAATGGTCTCTCAAAGGAACTTAGAATTTAAATTCTAACTTAAAACTTTGAACTTTACTTGTTCAGACAAAGTTCTATGATTGAAAGTAAAACTTTAACGTACCTAATTCTTCTTCCAGCCAAAGTTTGTTAAGAAAAATGGAACTCAGTTTGTGGACACACACTTAGGGGTAAGTTGAATATATATAACTTTTCTCTCTCTCTCTCTCTCCTCTCTCTCTCTCTCTCTCTCTCTCTCTCTCTCTCTCTCTCCCCGTATATATATATATATATATCTCTCTCTCTCCCCGTATATATATATATATGTGTGTGTGTGTGTGTATATACGAAAAGTCCTTGAGAAGGTTTTGAAATTTAGACTTTTTGACATTTTCAAGTAGAAGAAAGTATTAAATAGTATTACTAAACTTGACTATCAGTTATTTTGCACACCTTTAAACTAACAATTTAAATGTCTTTCACCTTTGGCGAAACTACGTTTGACTCAATTCTGTAATAATTAAAAAAAATTTTATTCGCTACTGTATGACTTGATAGACTGTTGTTTCAATTAGCCAAAATGTGAACTTGTACCCATTTCGTAGACAAGATCAAACAGTCGACACTCTACAAAACTAACTGAACTTAGCGTAATCTAACCTAACCTAATCTAACCCGCAATAACTTGTTGATCATTTGGTCTTGTCGATGGAATGACGTTAGTCCACCAAATGTTTGATAAAGTTTTATGTCAACGATGGCATAGTTCCATAAAAAGAAATCAAAATGTGCACTCGAGTTTCGAAAAGTTGTACTCCTGTTCAATACATTTTTCTGGGAAAGCTTTGGTTAAAACTGTAATTATTATTTTTTTACTGTATAAAACTGGGATGATCCATCTTGTTGGAAAATAATTTGGTCTACAGAATTAAATTAAAGTCGCGAGCTGAGTAAGAAAGTTTTGCAGCATTGCAAACTACCTTACCACCATTTACGGTCACTTTTTGAAAAAAAGGAAAGAACCAATGACGCGAGTTTCGTAAAGCGCACTACACATTCATGTTATATAAAAGTTTTTCTGATAATCTCAAAAATTCAAAACTACTTTAATTTTTCACTTTCCCAAAAGTGGCAATCGTGTTAACGAAATATTGTCACTGAAATGAAATGTTGCTTTATCCAGAAATTGTGATTGCTCCAAAACGTGAGAATCTACTTTGATTTTTGTTTGAAATTGTTTGCAGAAATCTTAGCCTAGAGATACAATCCCTTTCTGTTAGACCTTGGACAACTTGAATTCTGTGAACGTTTTAGGCAGTTATACTTTCAAAATTTTATGGTTAATATCTTAATATTCATCTTTGAAACACTAAGTAATTTTCTCTGTTGTTTATCAAATACATTTCCAACAGTTGCTACAGTTCCTTCACAGCTTATTTGTCTACCGGAAAGATCCTAATGCTAAAGATCTTAGGAAAGCTCCAAATCATTCACTAATTCGTTTTAAAAATTTTCACTCATTTTCTAATTGAGTTTTCACAAGGAGTGTCTTTCTTTTTGTCTTTCTTTCTTTGTCTTTCTTTCTTTGTCTTTCTTTCTTTTTGTCTTTCTTTCTTTTTGTCTTTCTTTCTTTTTGTCTTTCTTTCTTTTTGTCTTTCTTTTGTAACCGATTTAAACTCGCCTAAATAGAGAGCCTAATTTACTTTTCCTTTCAACTGTTGCCACTTAAACTCTACAGTAGGCGTCTCCAAATTTTGATAGGGAGGGGGGGGTCTAATCGCCCCCCCCCCCAGAAAATTTGTATAACTCCCACTATAAATACAGGGTGTTTATAAAGTCCCTATCTATTTCAGTGAAAACGTAGCAAAAAGAGTAAAATTCAATAATAATAGAAGGCATACATTTAATGAATACTTAAGCATATGATTCTACATGAGCACCATCAGTATCTCTACAGAGTTCGAATCTGTTAGCAGCATTGCGGAACACATTTTGGAGCATGACAGGGGTTATTTTTGTAACTGCTGTTACGATACGAGCACGTAAATGTCCCAGCTTCATTCAGATGGCATTTTAAACAACGTCGTCTTTCAACAAGATGAGGCACCTTGTCATTAGGCAAACATTGTTCGGGAGTACCTAAATGAACGATTTCCAAATCGGTGGATCGGACGTGGAGGCAACAGGCCCTGGGCGGCTCGATCTCCTGACCTAACACCTTTGGACTTCTTTGCATGGGGCTTTATCAAATCAAACGTCTATCAAACGAGGGTTACAGATCTGCAAGATTTACGTGCTCGTATCGTAACAGCATTTACAAAAATAACCCCCGTCATGCTCCAAAATGTGTTCCGCAATGCTGCTGACAGATTCGAACTCTGTAGAGATACTGATGGTGCTCATGTAGAATCATATACTTAAGTATTCATTAAATGTATGCCTTCTCTTATATTTTTATTGAATTTTACCCTTTTTGCTACGTTTTCACTGAAATAGATAGGGACTTTATAAACACCCTTTAGTTTACGTATTAAATGCATCGACAACTCGGCTAACTTTTCCCTTCTGGAGGTGTGGAATGGAGGAGGTTTCCGGGTGGGATAACGAGTCAAGAAAAGAAAGCGAAGATTTATTTATTTATTCAAAATTTTAATCATATTTGCCGTTTTATGTCGTTGATATAAGGCATAAAAAATATAAATAGAAATATTTAATCTCTTTCCAGCCTTCCTTATAAAGGCTCTTGCAACAACTCAACTGTGTTAAGAATGGAGAAAAAGAGAGGAGCTGCTGCTTGTTGTTATTGTTATTATGCTTATTATTATTTACATTTTTTTTTAGTTCTAAACAAACCGTTTGTAATTCTTTTTAAGTGTCTAGAATTTTCATTATTTTAGTGTGAATTTTCTCTTCGACAAAAGAGAGAATCCACACACAGATTTCACTGGGGAAAACTCCGCAGTTGAAGCAAGAGTAACTGTAAAACAAAAAATAATACTATAAAACAGTAATTCTAAAACTAGATAAAACTGTAATTTGAAGCAAAGGCTTAATGGGAATGTAAATAAACAGAGGCAATAGAGAATTAATCAAAAGTCGGACAAGAGTAGCGATGGCAAATTGCGGATGAGAAGAGCCATCCATTCTCTCCGAGGAATTAAAGTTCGGAACAAAATTCAATGAGAATCCGTCACCGTCTTTCCATTTAAACATTTTGTATGCGAAGTAAATGACTCTAAACGGGTTTAATACAGATAAAAAAAATTAAATTTCAAGTTATTTGAACTGTAATTTCATAATGTTATGCTAAATTATTCACAATATAGCATTGTTAATGATTTTTATTATGATCGTGGTATATTTTTGTTCCATGAACTTCTGCTATCTTAAAACTTTAGAACCTTATTATGGGGTAACTATTTAAATTTAAGAGAAGGCAGTGTGTGTGTATATATATATATATATATAGTATGTTATATATATATATATATATATATGTGTGTGTGTGTGTGTGTGTGTGTGTGTATGAAGTTACTTGCAGAATAAGGGGAAATTTTTTTTTTAATTTTATTCAAATTCTGATTAAACGTAAATTTATATTTTAAGTTTTTGTATTTAAGAATTACTGTAAAGGATGTTCCATAAGTGCCTTTACCACTGAAACATTTTCCTACTGGAATAAGGTGAGGGTAAAGGAGTTTGTGGAGCACCCTGTAGATCCTAAGCCATCCTTCATTAAAACTGAAACCCACTTCTCATTGCAAGCTCCCCTTCACAGGAATCTGGGGAAAAACAGTGCCTAAGTAAAGAAATGATACGAATGACGGCTGCAAATTTTTACGGTGCTTCACATTTGTCCCGTTTGCTGCAGTACGTCCTGAGCTACATCGTGAACACTGTCGTAACACAGTATATTTGTACATACTGAAGGCATATTTAGAACATCTAATACTTTGTGGGTCCTCCTTTTGCCTTAATTAAGGCAGCGATCCGTTGCGTCTTCGAGGCATGCTTTCAACACAGGCTATACAGCGGTTTTTCACTTCTTCGTCATGAGCCCAGACTCGTATTAGTCTTGCTATTAAGTCTGTTTGGGTTGTTATTGTCTCTGTTTTTATTTTAAGCTTTATTATTTCCCATAAATTCTCAATGGGATTCATATCTGGTGAGTTCCCTGGTCACTCAAGAAGAGGAATATTTTTCTCAGAAAGAAATGCTTTAACAGAGCTTGCTGTGTGGCATGGTGCTGAATCCTACATGAAATAATAATATTCTCCATTTGAAAACTACTCACGAATCTGAGTAATGAGTCTTTCGAAAACTTTCAGATATTGGTCTTATCTCATTGTTCCTTCAACAATGTGAAGCCTCCCCTGTACCTTTACGACTGATGACAGACCATACCATTACAGACGTTGGATGTTTAACAGTACTGACAACACAGCAGAGCATTTTTTAACCTAGTGAGTGGGCGACATGAATGTCACCCAGTGAAGAAAATTTGTCGCCCAGTAAATGAAATTTTAGTGTACTGGGCGTGGTCTGAAATAACACTAGCATTATCTACGTATATATAAATATTCAATGTAAATTTCATATTTACCTACATTTAGGATAAACAGTTCTAATTGTGGCATATGTGCATGTATTATATGTATTTATATGGCTTCCAAGACAATACTCCCAAGACAATTCTATTTTTACAAATATAGAATTGTCTTGGGAGTATTGTCTTGGAAGCTATATAAATACATATAATAATACATGTACATATGCCACAATTAGAACTGTTTATCCTAAATGTAAATATGAAATTTACATTGAATATTTATATATAGATAATGCTAGTGTTATTTCAGACTACACGCGGATGGTGGCCTGTTTACTTTTATTTATTTATTTATTTATTTTTCACCTGTGCTTATGTTTATATAAAAAAATGAAGTCGCGGTTATTATCATGGATAGATCGCATACTTAAGTCAAAAAAGTCAGGTAGAGCGCATACTTAAATTACTGTCGTACAAATGTCAGTCGTATTAATTTCCAGTCGTATAAATGTTCTGGCGTATAAATTTCCGTCATACAAATGTTGACGTACAAATTTCCGCACACGCTAATATATATATATATATATATATATATATATACTGTATATTATATATATATATAATGCAAAACGACAAGGAAAAATAAAAATGATTCCAAGGCCTTTCGTGTATTCAGAAGTATATTTAGTATATTTCGTCAGGGAATGAAGGGAGAAGGCGAGATGACCAAAATATACAGCGGGACGGAAAAGCAAAAAGATTTAGCACATATTTAACAAGAGTTAATGAGAGGCAAAAGGAATTTTAACAGGATATTGTCAATTTTATACATTCCCGCACTGTTATTGAAATTGTTTTTAAAATGGATAAATGCACAGTCTAGAATATTCCTTTCAATTGTATCTGTTTTTAACGAGCGCTTTAGAACTCTATATATACAATATATATATATATATATATATATATATATATATATATATATATATATATATATTGGACGGGTTTTATTTGGCTATAATTTTTTTTCCTTTTTGATTTATTTTTATTTTTCAATTCAAGTACCCTTGCTGCTATTAATGAAAATTGAATCCTGGACAGTGCAACAAAGAGTGGCTATTATGGAACTTTTCGATTAAAATTCAACACACGTTCTGTTCCTGCTGATCGAGCTATTCGACGGTACATCGCTAAATTTCGTATGAGAAAGGGTCAGAGAAACGAACCACGGACTGGGCGTCCTCGGACAAGCCGAAGTCCAACTCGGGTTGAGATGATTCGTGAAAGCGTTGAGGAAAATCCATATCAGTCCGACGACGGAACCAGGAATTAAACATTTCAAGAAGGTCCTTACATCGAATTTTGAGAGGATATCAATCTTTATCTGTACAAAATTCAAATTGCTCAAGAAATTAAACCACAAGATCACCAGAGTCGGATAACGTAGGCTAATGCGATTTTAGATTTACGCAATGAAAATGAAGAATTTCACCAGGTATTAAATTTGTAATTAAAATCGCAATAAATATATTTTCAAGTGTTACAGACCTTTTTTTATTTGATCCCCAAACAAAAAAGTTATAGCCAAATAAAACCCCTCCAAGACTTCTGGGACACCCTTTACACATGGTTAAACAATGCATTACAATTATTTGCTGTTCTACACGCATATTTATGCTGTTTTACCCTAATATCTAACGTTTAACCCGTTTGGCCTATATATACCGAGTTACATTGTGCACATCCGATCCGAATACACACAACCAACCACATTACCTGAGCTATTCTTTATTAGGCGTGATTTAACAGTATTATTATACTTTAAGACAACATTGATACCATTTGCTTTAAGTAAAGTCGGAAGATATTGAAAATTAACATGGTAAGGTAGGCTAAGGATATTTTTACGTTCAAATCCCTTTACAGTTACACTATTATAATACCTATTCTTGGCTTTCCTGAGGCAGTTATCTAAAAATGAAATAGGATAACGATTAAATAGCATGGATCTTATTGACAAACTGAAGTTTCCTAATGACCCTAATTTCAAACTGGTAAGTTTTGATGTATGCTCGTTATTCGCAAAAGTCCCTGTTGATGACCTACGGGTAAAACATTAGATATTAGGGTAAAACAGCATAAATATGCGTTAGAACAGCAAATAATTATAATGCATTGTTTAACCATATGTATAGATGTAATCATAGTATCAAGTGGGATAGTTCTAAAGCGCTCGTTAAAAACAGATATAATTGAAAGGAATATTCTAGAATGTGCATTTATCCATTTTAAAAATAATTTCAATAACAGTGCGGAATGTATGAAATTGACAATATCCTCTTAAAATTCCTTTTGTCTCTCATTAACTCTTGTTAAATATGAGCTAATCTTTTTGCTTTTCCTACCGCTGTATATTTTTGGTCATCTCGCCTTCTCCCTTCATTCCCTGACGAGGTGTACTTCTGAATACACGAAAGGCCTTTGAATAATTTTTCTTTTTCCTTGTAGGTTTGCATCGTTATTCATTTCGCGTGTTTATTTGTGAAATTAATCATATATATATTATACTGTAATATATATATATAGTCGGAGCGAGACTGAGTAAAAAGACGTACCTTTTTGCATCAGTATGTTTGTAGAATTTGTGTAAAAATATGTTGGAGGAAAAGGTATCGGAGTTAGCGCAGTTGGCCGTATTAGTTGGCCTGAGCGCTGTGCCAGTTGCTGGCTCTCTTGATAATTATATTGACCATTTTTAATTTTGTTTTCAACCACCAACGATGTAAGTTTCACTTTCGGAAAGTTTGATAATTAAGTCTTCGAAATATTGGTGTAGGCGTCCATCATTCCATATATGATATTTTATGTATCGGTTCCTTAGGAACAGTCCACTTTCTACGATTATATACACACACACGATTATATATATATATTTATATATTATACACACACTTTTATATACTGTGTGTATATATATACACACACACACACACTCACTATTCCATTTATCTTGAACTTTTTCCGATTAGATACCATTTACATGATCTCAACATACACACACACACACACACCTTTAGTTAACTTCCGCCGGAATTATATATATATATATATACACACCTTTAGTTAGCTTCCACCCGAATTATTCATTCTGACGAAAGTCAAGCTTTTCACTCCACCTTAGACCTAGAGTTTAAAGTGGAATCCGAACCACGCCCCACCAGCTTAACTACTAGGCCACCCAGGGTACCCATTTATCTACCAACCACTTTCTTTGTGTGGAAGGATGAACAGCTGGGTTTTGCTGCGCGCCGGCTGCCGTCACCTGGTCTCGATCTCGGGGCCGAAGGATTTGTAGTCAGGGACGCTAACCACTATACCACCGAGGCGGTATATAATAAACACGTTTTCAATAACTGAATAAAAGTAAAAAAAACAAAAAATTGTATGTGGGAGCAAAGTTCATTACTATTCGTAGTACAAGTTTAGATACGCCATGTAAAATTATTCGCATCTCTCACTGTACAATGAAAGCTGAAAGCTAACACGTGTAACAGCTACACTTGTATTGTGAATATTAATAAACTTTCTTTTTTACTTATATATATATATATATATATATATATAATATACGTATGAAAATTATTTCACGAAAGTAACACGTGGAAAATATTTATGATGAATAAAACCACGAAGGAAAGGAAACACAGAGTGGTACTCAAGCGCTTTCGTCTAATGACATCCTCAGGAACACTGAAGTAAATAAAGAGTTCAAGACTATATATAGGTTACCCCCCCAAAAAAAAAAATATATATATAGTAAATATAGAAATAAAAATTGGGAGGAACATACAAATTTGTAAGGAAAACTACCAATTTTAGCACTTTGCCCGAATTCAACAAGATCAAATGGCGGTTCGTGACTAAAAATTCTAGGGGTGCTGTCTCTAAGAATGGGTTGAAATAATTACTGAAATAAAAGGATGAGCATTGAGCAATGAATAAAAGTTTCAAAAGTTATTGAAAAAGTTATTCAGTGAGCTCATCCTTATATTGTTCTTGATTATTTCAATTGTAAATAAAAAATTTAGGGGTGCTGCAGTTCCGCAGTGCCTACCGACGAGCCGCCACTGTAAATAAATTAAAGACTAAGACTGACAGACAGACGGTGACCCCGGGTCACCGTCACCGTCACTTCAACTTCCAATAGTTTTTAATTGATTTCTTATATACACCTCGATCACTTATGCCGTTAGGAGTATATTTCAAGAATCCCTGAACCCACTGTCTAAATATATTTTAGACATAAACAATCCATTTGATCTTGTGTTGAATTCGGGCAAAGTGCTAAAATTGGTAGTTTTCCTTACAAATTTGCATGCTCCTCCCACAATTTATATATATATATATATTTTTTGTAACCTATATATAGTCTTGAGCTCTTTATTTACTTCAGTGTTCCTGAGGATGTCATTAGACGAAAGCGCTTGAGCACCACTCTGTTTCCTTTCCTTCGTGGTTTTATTCATCATATATATATATATATATCAGTGGCGACTCCTGCACTCGGGCTTCTCGGGCTGAGCCCGAGAGGCAAGGGGCAAGGAGAAGCATGAGAGATAAAATTGTGTATTTATAGATTTAAGTTTTACAAAAAAGTTTTAAATAAAAATTGTAAAATGTTTTTTGGCTGGTAGTATGTTACTGTTTTTCTGTCTAGCCTTCGTCACGCAAGCAAATTTTGAGCGCATTTAGATACCGTTACTACCTATAAAAAAAACTATATTGACACATTAAGTTTTCGTGTAATCTTTCAAGATCCTTTACTCGGGCGCAAGACATTACGCCCGAGAAAGTATAAGTAATATCGTATATTTAAAGTTCTTTTAATGAATAATTATTTGCTTGCATACGGTTACATAATAGTCCTTCTAATTCTCATTAAATAAAATACGTTTTTCCTCCTATTAATTTTTTTTATAAAGAAAAAAACATTTCAACTCGGGCTTATATCTTTCGGCCTTGTAGAGGCACAATTTTTAATTCTGGCGATACATGGTAACTTTTTACGTTTCGATAAGCGTGCCTTCAACTGCCTTGGGCGGCGGTGCAGTTTGATTTTTGCCGCAATGTGAGGTTGTTCGCTTTTCTTAAATAATCTGATTTATTTTTAATATTATAAGTATTCTTAATGCTTTACAAACTAAATATCCAAATGTAATTGACTCCAAATCCTTAGTTAACGCATTGAAATATCTTTATCGTGAGTGACTTTAGAAAATGCAAATCTGCAAATGAAATTTGAGAAGTCTTTCACGAATTAGGATTATTGTCTGCGATGTCGGAAACCACAAAGCTGATTCAGCTACTTACCATACCTGTAACTTCTGTTTCAAATGAAAGAAGTTTCTCTGTTCTTGATCGAATTAGATCATATTTAAGAAACACAATGGCTCAAGAACGGCTCTCGTCCCTGGCTAGGATTTCAATTGAAAAAGAAATACTTAGTGATTTAGAAAGCAAAAATGAATTACATGACAGAATATTAAAGGAATTTGCTTTAAAACCAAGACGCTTGGACTTTGTTCAAGTAAATAAAATTCAAATAATTTTTTTTACCGAGGTATGTATTTATTGATTTTATTGATAATCTTAAGTTATTGTCATGCATTTAAATGTCGGCTCATATGTAGACTTGAAAATTTAAAAAGAGCCCGAGTAGGCTTGAAGAGCTGGAGTCGCCACTGATATATATATCTATATATATATATATATATATCTATATATATATATATTCAACTCTTAGTTAATTGATCTTTTTTGAGACTTTCTTTTTGTATTGATCTGATGATGTATTGACCCAGTGATTAAAAATAGCTGTTATTTTTTCGAAGCTTCATGATGATGATTATTTTAATTTCTTTTTGGTGATCTTAAACTGATATCGCTCTTTTGGTTACCATAGAAACTACCATGGCATGATGGGGATGAAAAAATGGGGATGGGGGGGCGCATCTAATGGGGGTTCTTGTGAGAGAAGATTGCAGGTATGAGAATGTTCGTTGCAATGTTGCGAAGGGGGAAAGAGGAAAAATAATCCAGGACACGAGTTTGCAATTCCAAATGTATCGTTTGAAGGCAGCCTTTTTGCTTACCATACAACTGTGAAAGGTTCACTAATCCTTTTTAAATCTCACTCTCTCTCACTCTCAGCAATTCATACTATCTGAAAACTTAGGTTCTTTGCAGTGAGAATTCTGCCTTAAGCCATGAAGTTACTAACGCCATCTATTGAAAAAAAGGTTAACCGTTCTTTCTCTACATATATTAATCACTATCTGGACTCTCTAGAATATGTACTGTGAAATCTTTGTGTTCACAACCTGAGGCACAGGATTCCTACGTTTATTTTACCGTCATCCTCTTTATTTTTCTTCATACTTTGCAGCTAATGACATCTATTGGGCATTCGCTTTTTTCTTTCTCCTCCCTTTCCATGATGGGGAAGACTCTGTGCCACAATGTAGTGTCGTAATGGATAAAGCTACTAATGCCAGAAAAACAGAACGGAAGGGCCAGACTAAGTGTTGTCCTTAGCCTTTGGATTTGGGACTAGGGGACCATATCTCCCACCTTCCCATGTGTTTGACATAAATAAGTTGAATTTGCTATGAAGCTGCGGCTCCTTAGTGAGCAAAATGCTTGTTTTGTGGGGGATAGGAGTAAAACGAGAGGTTCACTGTGGTCCCACTGAATCAATCAGCTGATCTTATGTAGGCTAAGTCATGTGCGCATTAGTAGTATTGACATTCTCTTTCAATTCTAGGGCTGCTATCCAATGCTTAATAGTTACCCCTGTATTGCTTTCTGTTGCCCCTGGGGTCGTCGGGGTGTCTGAGTCCCGCAGCAGAAACCCTCCCTTTGTTGGGTTCGGTGGTAGGTGGGCTGGCGGGGGTACGGTAAACTAAAATTCATTTCTCTCCTCATGGTACATTCTTCCTCCGCTTCTCTTTTGAAGTCGATGTGAAAACGCGATTATGGTGCCCGTAAGGGTGTTTCCGTTCCAATTAACCAGTCTCCTGGCTCCCGTCAACTAGGTCGACTGCGGTGGAAGACTGACCCCATGCTTCTGAACCTGTCTCCTTCGTGAAGTTTCCGATAATCCGTTTATCGGATGGCATTGGTATCATCCAACGGAACAGTTTTGATGACCAAGGTGCTATATTTTCTACTTGTGGTGCCACTCCTCGAATTGTTTTGCAGTTCGATGAGAGTCTATTAGTGGAGTTGCCCTACCTGAGCAAAGTTCTCGCCTTAGGTCCTTCCTTCTCTTCTGTGGCGGGTGTCTGTCAGTTTTTAGGCACATCCTTCCCCGTCAACCAGTTTCGCTGTTATTTTTTTCCCTTGGCCTTTCCCAGTACTTAGAGGAGAAACTTCTCTGTGCTAGCGGATCAGCAGGTTACAAAGATCGAATGTATCCAAAAGAAGATTCATGATGTCGCTACGCCTACTCTTATTTTGACATTTAGTAGGCGTGACCTTCGTGCTGTGATTTGGCTTGGCTCAGGCTCAAAGTTAAACCCTGTGTCCTTCTGCCTCGACGATGTTACTATTGATAGTAGTTCGGTCATGTCGGCAGTAAGTGTCGCCGGAGTCGCTAGGTAATTCCGCGACTTTTGCGTCTTGTGATAGCGCTTGCATAACCACCAACTGTGGTGATGGTTATACGGCGTCTTCAAAGCTATGACCCTTACCTGTTTGAGAAGAGAAGATTAGTTTTGCAGCAGCAAAGGAGAGTGTGTCATCCCTTTTTGTCCATGCTGGAGCCTCTTTTGCCTCTGTCTTCCTCCGTGCTCAGCCACCTCGAGCTTTCGTCTCTGCAGCTGCTTTTGCCTTACCTTCTTCGTGTCATCCCATTTTCAAGTGTTCTTTCAGCCTTTCCACTTCTAGCAACACCAAAATAGGTACTCCATTGTTGAAGAGCGTCCTCGGTTCAACATACTCTTTTGGCGCTGAGGAATCCCCCCCCAACTACAAACAAACCCACCCTACCACCAGGGTTTCTAGAGCGACTGCAATAGAGATTTTTCCCACTGTGGCAGAAGTACCCAACACTGTTGCCTCGGAAGAGCCCGGTCCCTTTACCCTTCTGAACCGACTTTGGCCGAGGCTTCAGCCTCAGCATCGGTCTCTTGCGCAAGTAGCCCAAGGATTGGCGCTTCTAATTCGTACGTGCTAAAGCTGACACAACGCAACTGTCGCAGGAATAGGAAGAAGGTCGAATGAAATAAAGTCAAATAGAGTAAGATCAAGTGGAGTAAAGTTGAATCCCAAAACTGACACACGTTAAATCAAACGAACGGAATTACATGAACTACTAGCTTCAGTTCATTCAGTTCGCTAACATTAAGATTAGATCATACTACATTTAAACACCACTTAGAACACTATTTAATACCAGTTAGTTAAACTATTCAACTATAGAAATAGTAACCTATTTCGAGTTAGAGAGATTAGGTCAAGCACTGGAATTAAACTGAACGATAGTCAAATCCGACTCCATCCAATTCGATGTATTCCTTATCATTTATTTTCATTATTTTTTAAAAATATTCTACATGCTTCAATTTTTCCTTTATGAAGGCTTAACTTTTACGTGGCTCCTCAGAGTTTACAAAGTTAAAAGTAATTTAAAGTATTCGCATACTTTCTTGTCTATTGGTTAGAGATTGGAAACTGGTAAGGAATTTGTCAAAAAAAAACTTGCATTTATGTTATAATAACGTACGATATATGTACTTTGAACAATTTTGTGCATTTCCGCATAAGTGGGATTCCGACTTTTTGAAAATGCATATAATCTACAGTATATATATTTTAAAAATAAACTAATTTAATCTAACCTATCGATAATCGAGAAGTGTCATAAGTGTTTCGGACGCAATTGGGAGGTCGAAGGGTGGTTTCTGTTTAGTTATTAAATAATGGGGTACTCGCTAATCTAATCTAACTTAACCTTAACTAACCAAATCAGGACAAACATCTTTTTTCCAAAAATAATATATATTTTATTTTCCGAGATACCAAAAGTGTTACCTCGCAAAAATAAATTACCCTACTACATCTGTGAATGATAACACACACACTACCTCACTTGTGCCCTCTCGCCTACACACAACACACACATACACTCTATATCTCTCTTACTTCCTTCCCAAATCCATTAAGTTGTGTATGAGATCAGTTTGTGTAATGAGAAAGTCAGCTCTCAAATAGAAGTGCAAATAACGTGTTTTCGTGTTTACATGCTGTGAATCGCCGCTATTGTGCTTCGGAATAGAAGTAACGCATTGGCTCCTCCGCAGCTACTTTATGTGACACCTTTGACTTGAAGGGTTTTAAACGTCCGAATTATTACACCAACATTTCGCAGTTAAAGCTAAAACGGAGAATTTAATCCTTTTTCGATGAAGTAATTGTGATGTGTATCGTAAACAAATAAAGACTTAGGTCTGATAATGGTTTGCAATTGATTAACAACATATTTACAGTAGATTAGTGAGTAAACGTACGGCATACTCGCACGTATGGTTAAAATGTATTAATAAATTACGTGCTTTATCGAGGTTTTATGTACATTATGGATAATACTATGGAATTTATTGTCTCCAATTAAGTGAATTTCATAAACTATAAAAGTGTTGGGGGGCTATGTCGTGGCTATTGTCGTAATACGGCTTCTTCCCGTCGATCAGCGAAGTTAAGCGATACTGTGTTTGGGTAGTAGTTGGATGGGAGACTGTCCTCCGCTTCTACAGTAGATTGTGTAGCGACCCGTGGTTCGGATCCCACGTAAAGCTGTAGGTCCCCTCCGTCATATGCTCTTAGATGTTGCGAAGAAGGTTAAACAACCCCATCATTACGTTAATATAAGTGCTGGCTCGAAAATTTCCTCGCTGCGTTTGCAGGAATACACCATAAAGGCCTCAGAATGTCCAAAATGAAGGTTTAAATCTCAAACTGGCGAATAAGAAATATTTGCCTCAGCCAAAAAAAATAAAATGTTATTTCGTCGCGACGAGAAATATACATTTAAATGCAATATATACAAAAACTGCTCAAAAGGAAATATTGTTTTTAATTCAATAAAACCGTGCAAAATGTTTTTTTAGAAATGGTTAAGTTTCCTTTATTTATTCAATTCCTGACAGAGGAGACTTCGCGTTTACAAGAAATTCGATAGTTACCTCATTACTAAAACAATAAAGCAATAGTTTGCTTTTATATATATATATACAGGGTGTAACAAAAGTCCGTTCTCATGGGAAAATAAGATATAACCGAATTGATTGTGATGAGTTTGTATATATGACGTGGCAACAGTTAGGTTACTGACAATGCAATTTGAGCATGTACTGGATTAATTGGTAAGGTGATTGTATTGTTTGTAATGTAGAGTTAAAATTATTTTCTCGTTCAATTCTCTGTCTTATTTCTCTGAGAACGGAGCTTTGTTACACCCTATACAGGGTGAATCACGACGAGATGTCGTAACTTCGGGAGCTGAGGTCTCAGTTTCAAATGTCGAATATGCCGATATGGTGTATGTTTACGGATTTTGCGATGGAAATATTACTGCTGCTGCTGTCGCTGAATACCAGCGACGTTTTCCAATTCGAAGAATTCCGGATCGACGAGTGTTTAGTAACGTTTTCCGGAGATTGCGAGAGAGCGGTTCATTTCTTAGCGTTAGTGTTTTAGCTGAGCGTCCGGTACAACAAGATGTGGCTGAACAAGAAAACATTATTCAGATGGTACAGCAGAGTCCTCATGTTAGTACGCAAAGGATTTCCACACGTCTTAGAGTTCCTCAAACGAGAGTATGTAGAACGTTACACGAAGAAGGCATTTATCCATACCACGTACAGCGCGTTCAACACCTCCAACCTGGGGATCGTGCCCAACGGCTGGAATTTTGTAATTGGCTCAATGCCGATCGACAACTGCATCGATAAGTCTTGTTCTGTAACGAGGTTCAATTTACTCGCGACGGTGTCAACAACAATCGCAATTCACGTGTGTGGTCAGAAATGAATCTTTATGCCATTGTGGAAAGTAATTTTCAACATCGGTTCAGTGTCACTGTGGGGTGTGGTATTCTCTACGGTCAGCTGATTGGTCCGTTTATCTTCGAAGGTGGTCTTTCAGGTGACATTTATACAGGTGACATTTATCTACGATTTCTGCAAGACGAACTACCGCCATTGTTAGATGATGTACTTTTGGCAACACGATTGCGTGTACCAGAGAAAAGTGGAAACACGAGATGCATTGCTCCGTCGCATTTTGGATGCTGCAGCCCTCCTAAAGGACAATCGTAATGAACTAATGCGAGCTACACGCGAGATTCACAAACGAGCCGCGATGTGTATTGAGACCTAGGGTAGTCATTTTGAACAGTTATTGTAAATTCATGAATAAAAACTTTAGCGGCTATTTGTTCGCTTGTTCTTATTTTTAAACATTCAAACATCCATCGCTCCATAACCGCTAAGAATCAGACCGATGTTCATATGTAGTTTTTGACTGGGAATGACCTCGGCTATAAGCTCCCGAAGTTATGACATTTCGTCGTGACTCAACCTGTATGTGTGTATATATATATATACACACAGGGTGTCCCATAAGTCCGGCATCATAGGAGAAATTAATATTTTTCTATTTCTACAAACCATAATTCATATTTTTCTTATGCTCGGGATGCCAATTTCCCGTCCACCATTCTGTTCAGTGACGAGGCTGTTTTTTATGGAAATGGTGAGGTAAATCGACAGAACACCCGCTACTGGTCTCAAAACAACCCTCACTGGTATACCTCTTCAAAGGAACAAGGTGCATCTCGGGTGATGGTATGGTGTGGCATTTGGAATGATCGTATCATAGGCCCCCTCTTTTTCGATGAACATGTCACTGGAGGCACCTACCTACGTATGCTCAAGGAAGAAGCATTTCCCAGTGTCTTGAACGAAGAAGGGCATTTCCCAACATGGTTCCAGCAAGACGGCGCTCCTGCACATTACAGCACCCAAGTAAGGGAATACCTGCACCAACAATTCCCTGGTCATTGGATAGGACGTCGAGGGCCTGTGAAATGGCCAGCTAGAAGCCCGGATCTCACGCCACTAGATTTTTATCTCGGGGGCCACTTGAAAGCGCTGGTATACGCAGAGAAAATTAGGAGTGTTGAACATTTTCGGCAGCGCATTATTGGGGCATGTAACACCATTACTCCTGACATCATTCACCGTGTGCTTGCTGACTGGGTATCACGTCTGAATTTGTGTGTTGAAAACAATGGTGGACATATTGAGCACGTTCTGTAAATAAAAGCTTTTGTTTTGCCTTTTTTTATTATTTTTCCTATGATGCCGGACTTATGGGACACCCTGTATATATATATATATATATATTATATATATATATATATATATATATATATATATATATAACAAAAAATTTAACAACATTCTTTCCACTATCTCAATTGTAAATATTTGCTGAACTTTCATGCAAGAGCGAAGAAAGAGGTGGCGCTATTCGGTGCCTGAAAGAAACCTGTCAATTCCTTTCAGCTCATCACGAAAGAGACTCGAAGACACCCATTACATCACCTGTAAAAAGAAATCAAATGCCTGTAAGTGTAACGTCCTTTGAGACCTCAAAACCCCTTATGTCCGAAACGTTCAGGACATTAAAATTCTCAAGTTAACTTCAGGCAGAAAAAAAAAAAAAAAAATATATATATATATATATATTAACGTAAAGAACGACGCTTGTATAGGAGAATATTCCGCGCAAGATGAGAGAGAGAGAATGAAACAAATGAAAAAATGAGGTAACCACCCAGGAATCGAACCCGGGATCTTCCGATTGCCGGTCAGATATGATAACCATTACACCACGGGCCTCACTCAATCAAATGCCGTAATTCTTCTACATACGCGCAGAAACCGGCAACGCGCAGACCGGCAATCGGAAGATCCCGGGTTCGATTCCCGGGTGGTTACCTCATTTTTCAGTTTCGTTCTCTCTCTCTCATCTTGCGCGGAATATTTTCCTATACAAGCGTCGTTCTTTACGTTAATTATACTGCGTGTTTGCAGTTTAAATGTATATAATGTACGGCATGCGGGAGGTGCCCCCTTGGGGCATTGGTTTCTGCGCGTATGTAGAAGAATTACGGCATTTGATTGAGTGAGGCCCATGGTGTAATGGTTATCATATCTGACCGGCAATCGGAAGATCCCGGGTTCGATTCCCGGGTGGTTACCTCATTTTTCATTTGTTTCGTTCTCTCTCTCTCTCTCATCTTGCGCGGAATATTCTCCTATACAAGCGTCGTTCTTTACGTTAATTATACTGCGTGTTTGCAGTTTAAATGTATATATATATATATATATATATTATATATATATATATATATATATGTTCAGCCTACGAAAGGGAACCATTTTTCTGAAATGTCCATTAACGGATAGTTCATTTCTCAAAAAGAAAAGTTAAATGAGTGGGGAAGTGCATTTGTAGTTCATGGTACAAATTCAAGGATCTGCTTTCTACCCAATTCTCTGCAATGGAGTTATGCATTTAAAATTTAAAAGTAATTAATCTTATGAATAATTGCGGGCACATAAAATAGCAATTATCTATGGCTATTATATACACCGCAGGCTTATATATATACAGGGTGTCCCATAAGTCGGGCATCATAGGAAAAATAATAAAAAAAGGCAAAACAAAAGCTTTTATTTACAGAACGTGCTCAATATGTATTGTTCCGTAGCCCATTCACAAAATTCCATCCGCCGGTCGGGATCATCTTCGTTTAATTTCTGTAGGCTCTGAAGTTTATATGGATGCCATTTGTGAGCCTGAAGAATGCGATGGATGCTACTTTTCGACACTCCTGTCTCGGAGGACAATCGCCGAAGAGACTTATTGGGACTTCTGTTAAAATGAGCCAGGATAGCAGTCGCTGTATCATCGTCAGTGGACCTCCTTGAAGGTCCACTGCGTGGTTTATCTTCTATATCTTCTATGGATCCTGTTTCCTTAAACTTTGCAACAAGTCTGCTAACACAACTCTGTGTTATTGGCTCGCGGTCTGGATGCAGTCTGCTAAATTCAGCAGCGGCCTCTCTCTGACTCCGATTTCCTATGAGTAGAATTATCTGGATTCGTTCTTCCTTGCTCACAGACATTATGGCCTGTAGAAAGAGAAAAATATGAATTATGGTTTGTAGAAATAGAAAAAATATGAATTTCTCCTATGATGCCGGATTTATGGGACACCCTGTGTATATATATATATATATATTTCAGACCAACAAAGACTAAGGATCCACTCATGGCTGGTCTACCTAACTGTGGTTGTAGTTGTGCATTGCGCATGTCCTCCGTGGTGGCGGAGGGGACCTAAAATTTTACGAGGGTTCCGAACCACAAAAACCTTAATTTTACTACCTTAAACTATACCAAACCTAACAACATACGCGTCTAATCGATTTTTAAACAGATTATAGATGTGCTACTAACTACTTCTACCGGCAAACTATTCCAGCTCTTTACTATTCTATGCGTAAAAAAGTTTTTGGCAACTGCTGTCTCAAACCTTCTACTTGTCAACTTGCACCCGTTATTTCTAGTCCTATTATATTGAGATATTTCAAAAAAGCGCGCTCTATTTACGTTATCGAACCCATTCATAATTTTAAAAACCTGGATTAGCTCATCCTTTAGCCTCCTAGTCTCGAGTGTAGTCAATTTTAACTCATCAAGCGTATCCTCGTGTACGACTTTGACCTAAGAGACGGAATCATCTTAGTTGCTCGTCTTTGAACTTTCGATTTTACTGTATCTATATCTTTGCGGATTACAAAATTGGATCGCGTACTCTAAATGGGGTCTAACTAATGATTTATAAAGAGGACCAATAATATCGCGCGATTTGTACTCAAAATTCCTAGCTATAAAACGTAGCACTTTGTTCGCTTTATTGACCGCTGCTGTACTTTGTTTCGCCATTTTTAACTCACCAATGACTATAACTTCTAAATCTTTTTTCTGTTCTACGCTTGCCAACTTTTTCCCGCACAATTACGCGAACCTATATGTAAAAGTCTGCACTTATCGACGTTAAATCTCATTTGCCATGTGACTGACCAATCTACTCTTTTGTTCAGATCTTCCTGGATTTTACCTCTATCTTCATTATTAATTGTCCTACCACCCAACTTCATGTCATCCGCAAACTTTGAAACTGTACTGACTAGGCCGACATCTAAATCGTTAATATATACATATAAGAAAAAGCAAGGGGTCCAATACAGAACCCTGAAGAATGCCGCTCGTTACATTAGCCCAAGACGACTCCGCTCCATCAATGACCACCCTCTGTTTCCTACCTCGCAACCACTCTTCTATCCAATTTATTACTACACCCTGATTCCATGACTCATGAGCCTTAGTTTTTTTCAACGAGTCTTTTGTGCGGTAAGGTGTCAAACGCTTTTAAAAATCTAAATACACTACATCTACCGCCCGATAACTACGTAAACTTCAACCACGCTTTGTAAAAATTCTAAAAGATTAATTAAGCAAGATTTGCTTCGCCTAAAACCGTGCTGCGTATTTCTAATCAAGTTATGCAATTCCAAGTGTTCGACTATACTATCCCTAATTATTGATTCCAGTAGCTTACCTACAACAACGTTAAACTGATTGGCCTATAATTTCCCGCCGCACCTTTATCGCCTTTCTTAAAAAATCTGTTAGCGGCACAACAACGCTTTCTTTTAATTCTTTTATTTGTATGGGATATATGGAATCCGGCCCCCGGTGATTTACACATTTTCAATATATATATATATAAAATTGTATATGTGTATGTATGTATAATTGTCTAATATATATATATATATATATATATATCTATATATATATATATATATATATGTGTGTGTGTGTGTGTGTGTGTGTGTGTATTTTTTTCTTTTTTAGGGTGGCCATAAAATCTGGAAACAGGAAATATTAAGGTTTTTCCCCTCCGTTGGATATACCCTACAATTATAAGAAAAATGTCCTATATTTACAGACTTTATGGCCACTCTATATATACGAATAAATATACTCGTGTGTAATATATAATAATATATATATATATGTTAAACACAGACCGTGCATGGAACAAGGAACTCTTCTGGGAAAATTAAATCCACTATAGTCCGAATAAGTAATGGTAAATGACAAATACCATAGTTTTTCTTTTTCATGATGCTATCCCGACGTGGGCAACGGGTCTCTCGCAAAGAGGTCCCATAAATATAGCTTCCCTCACCAGCTATCTGCAAAGCAGACAGGATCCAGCTTTGGGACATGGACATGTCCCAAAGCTGGATCCTGTCTGCTTTGCAGATAGCTGGTGAGGGAAGCTATATTTATGGGACCTCTTTGCGAAGACCCGTTGCCCACGTCGGGCTAGCATCATGAAAAAGAAAAACTATGGCATTTGTCATTTACCATTACTTATTCGGACTATAGTGGATTTAATTTTCCCAGAAGAGTTCCTTGTTCCATGCACGGTCTGTGTTTAACATATAAGTTTCTCAGGGGACCATTCTGAGTTTGTGTACAGTATATTAAACGGAAGTGTTACGTGCCTTGAAAAGTAGACGCTCAATGTCCCGGTTGAGGTTTAAGTTTTGTTTTTTTGGCTAAAAATACAATAGTTACCCCTTTTTCTTTGATTTATTCAATCCGACGTGAATGCAACGAGTCTTTTACTTATATAGAGGTTCTGAATGTAGTGGGACTAGGCTTGCTTTAAACCCTAGATCCATGTCCCAAAGCTGGATCCTGTCTGCTTTGCAGATAGCTGGTGAGGGAAGCTATATTTATGGGACCTCTTTGCGAGAGACCCGTTGCCCACGTCGGGCTAGCATCATGAAAAAGAAAAACTATGGTATTTGTCATTTACCATTACTTATTCGGACTATAGTGGATTTAATTTTCCCAGAAGAGTTCCTTGTTCCATGCACGGTCTGTGTTTAACATAAGTTTCTCAGGGGACCATTCTGAGTTTGTGTGTATATATATATATATATATATATATATATATACACGTGTGTGTGTGTGTTTTATTGGTCATCTGCGTCGTGCGTCAACCATTTACCAACATCCTACAGAAAGCGTTTGAAATATTGGATCAATGAAAGAAAGTCACCCCCAAAAGCTTCTAGTAAACAATGCCACCCCCAAAAATCACTAAAGTAAAGAATGTAAGTAAAAACACCTTCATGAGGAATTGTTTATTATTTATTACTGTATGCCCTTGATGATCGGTTAGGTTAAGTCATGATATTTTCATTTAAACTAACTAAAATATCACAACTTAACCTAACCTAAATAACCTACCTACCTAAATAACTTGCAGATCAATGAAAAAAAGCCACCCCCGACCCGTTTGGGGGTGGCTTTCTTTCATTGATCCGAAATATTTAGGTGGGCAAGAGCAATTGCATTATGCCGTACGTACACGAGTGTAAATGAATGTGATTTTTTTCTATTATCCGCCCCGCCTGATTTGGTGAAGAAAATTATTTTATTCCCAAATACAATTCCCTCCTTAATCAATGCAGTTAGTTTTGCCACCTGCTCACTCCAGAAAGGAATGTTTCAGGTAATTCACTCGCACAACCACTCCTTCACAACCACCTCCATTTCACTGTTGATCCACTTGCAACTTTCTCAATTCCTGGGTCCAAAAGGGTAAAAATCAGAGGGTGTAACAATGGAAAAAAATTGCGCGACCCTAATGAAATTATATAATAGAGACCAAGGTCAATTTCGATTTTAGACTTTATTTTTAAGGGAAAATTCACTTTACTTATTAACCGACACACACACACACACACACACACACACACATATATATATATATATATATATATAAAGAACGACGCTTATGTAGAAGAGCGTTCCGCACAAGATGAGGAGGGAGAACGAGCAAATGAAAAAGGAGGTACCTCCCAGGAATCGAACCGGGGATCATCCAATTGCCGGTCGGATATGTTAACCACTACACCAAGGCTCTTCTACGCAAGCGTCGTTCTTTACATTAATTATACTGTGTGTTGTTTGCAGTTAAAATGTATACATGTACGCATGCGGAGGTGCCCCCTCAGGGTATTTGATTCCGCTCGTATGTAGGAGAATTAAGAGTACTGACTAATCGGGGTCCTTGGTGTAGTGGTTAACATATCCGACCGGCAATTGGATGATCCCGGGTTCGATTCCTGGGAGGTAATTCATTTTTCATTTGCTCGTTCTCTCTCCTCATCTTGTGCGGAACGCTCTTCTACACAAGCGTCGTTCTTTACAATGGATCAAGTAAAGATAAGCACCCCCAACCTTTTTTAGTTAGCTTTATAAGGCTAACTAACGAAAATATCACGACTTAACCTAACCAATCGTTAGGTCACTGTACGCCCTTGACGATTGGTTAGGTTAGGTCGTAATATTTTCGTTAGTTAGCCTTATAAAGCTAACTAAAAAAGGTTGGGGGTGTTTATCTTTACTTGATCCTTTACATTAATTATACTGTGTGTTGTTTGCAGTTAAAATGTGTGTGTGTGTGTGTGTGTTGTGTGTGTGTATGTGTGTGTAATATATACACACACACGAGGGTTGTTCAAAAAGTAAGTTTACAAGGTGTTTCGAAGAAACTGTTTTATTACAAGGCAAATAATTATTACAAGCATTTCAACAACTTATTTTACTACTTTTCTACACAATCACCAAACAGATTCAAACATTTGTTGTAGCGTGGGACAAGCTTTCAGATGCCGGTCGAGTAAAATGTAGGGTCCTTAGTTTTTAACCACTTTTGTACGGTCGCTTCTGCATCAGGATCGTTTTGAAATTGTTTACCTCCGAGGTGTTCCTTTAGGGTTGAAAACAAATGGAAGTCGCTTGGTGCAAGGTCAGGACTATGTGGGAGATGATCCATGACTTCCCAGTGGAATGATTCCAAAAGTTGGCGTGTTTGATTTGCAGTGCGAGGGCGTGCATTATCATGCAAGAACACCACACCTGCAGTAAGCAACCCGGGACGTTTTCTTCTGATAGCCGTGTGGAGTCGCTGTAAAGTTTCACAATAAGAAGTGGCATTTATTGCTGTCCCTTTTTGCATGAATTCAACATGCAAAACGTCTTGATGGTCTCAAAAAATCGTTGCCATCACCTTACCAGCTCATGGTTTCAATCTTGAACTTTTTAGTTCGTGGTGATGAACAATGTTGCCACACATGCCTAAGAAAATATCGTACTACCAACATTACTGTACTATGCATAATGCACCAGTAATTAACCTTGTACACTTACCTTTTTTAACAACCCTCGTGTGTGTGTGGTGTATATATATATATATATATATATTATATATATATATATATATATATATATATATACACACACACACACAGGGTGTCCCAGAATTAACTATCTATTTCAATGAAATCGGACAAATTTAATAAAAACTGACATAATTTTGTGTTTATTACTAAATTATGATACAAAAACAAATAGATTTATAAATCATAAGTCAAAACTTTATTGAGAAGTTTCAACATGTGCACCGTCTGTATCTCTGCAAATTTCAAATCTATCCTCAGCGCTGCGAAACACATTTTGAAGCATTTCAGGTGTTATCTCCCGCACTGCCAACTGGATGCGTTCTTTAAGTTCAGCTAAACTATTGATCTTTTGGCGATAAACCTTTGTTTTTATGAAACCCCATGCAAAGAAATCCAGGGGTGTCAAATCCGGAGAACGCGGAGGCCAAGATCGAGGTCCTCCACGTCCAATCCACCGATTCGGAAGGCGTCTGTTGAGGTATTCTCGAACAATTAGAGCATAATGATATGGTGCTCCATCTTGTTGAAAAACAACATTATCAAGAATGCCATCATCAAGAAGCTGTGGTTCGAGAAACTGCTGAAGCATATCAAGGTAGACAGTACCTGTTACAGATGCTTCCGCAAAGAAGAATGGGCCATAAATTTTGGATTTGGTCATTCCAAGCCACACGTTAACTTTTGGAGAGTCTCTTTGCCATTCTATGACTTCAGACGGTCTTTCATTGGACCAGATACGACAGTTGTGTCGATTGACTTTACCACACGTGTGGAAAGTCGCCTCATCACTGAATAAGATGTTATCCAATAAACTTTCATTTTCGATTTGATCCACAATTTCTGCACACCTTGCTGCTCGATTTGGATAATCCTCTTCATTAGGGCATGCAGTACTTGAATGTGATAAGCCTTTTCATCAGTGTCGAACGCAAGATTCTATGAACTGTTGCTTGGATATGTTAGTCTTCGACCGGCCTCCCTAACCGAAGTTGTTGGTTCACCCTCAAACAATTGTCGTACCTGTTCGGTACTGTTACGTGCTGTCCTTGGGCGTCCTCTTCCCACCTCGTCGTGTACGGATCCAGTTCTTTTAAATTTGTTCACAAGTTCACGAATCGCTTGTCTGTAGGACCGGTTCTGTGGAATCTTCTTGTAAATTTTTCTCTGATTTCATTACATTGCATTCCTTTGATACGGGATGTTACAACAAAGATGCGTTATTGTGTATTCATTATTAATAGGGTTCTGAAAGAGAATGAAAATAAAACTATGAAAAAACTATGAAAAAATTATGAAAATAAAATTTAGAAATTTATACATTTTTAACATATTAAACATGATAAACATAAATAAAAGTGTGTTTTTTAAAAATTTGTCCGATTTCATTGAAACAGATAGTTAATTCTGGGACACCCTGTATATCTCGAAGAGGAAGACTGAAAACATTACCATAATTAATATATTTAATTTTGAAAGCTTAATTATTCACACACAATTACTAATGTAATTATGCAAATACATACAGACTGTACGTAATACAGGGTGATTAAAAAAGTCAACCCCCACCAATAATAATAATGTGCAATATTTTTTTTTTTTTAAGGGGAGCATCTTTTTCGGACCACCCTCTGGCTAAACAAATAATGCTAATAATACACAATCTCGATTATAACCTTATCTCATCTCAAAAGATAAGGTAGACAAATCATACGCATGAAGGGCGCAAAAAACGAGCTTAAATAAAAGTTTGTATAAATTCCTCTTGTTTATTGCAAACCTCCAATTTCATACGCTTTTTGCTTTCATTTTTCAGTACGTAAACTTTATATGTAGTACGAATTCATTTATACAGTGTACACCTAAAATTCATACAACTCAAACGATAGCTGACGAATTAGATACATATACATACACTACAACACACCTTACAAATGTCGCAGATCTCGTCATTTTGAGATCCTCCTTCAATTTTTTGATTAATATAGTCTTATTTAAGATTCTTTTTGACACATTCGTGGTTAACAAATAAAAAATAGGCTTAGGATTAAAACCTAATTCAGAAGAGCGAGTTGGGTTACGTTGTGGCCAATGTCGTAACACCGTTTCCCGTTGATCAGCGAAGTTAAGGATATTGGGTCCGAGTTGTAGTTGGATGGGAAACCATCCTCTGCATCCACATTATGTAGCGACCCTTAGATAGTCCGGATTCCACGTAAAACTGTAGAAGTCTCCTCCATCATATGAGGGGTCCCGCGTCTTAAGGTACCTAAGCGCCAAAATTTAAATTCGCCAGAAATCGCCTCCAAAGTTCAGCAATATTCTCGCAATAGTATATTTCGTTATTAATTGAGCTAGAACGCTCATTTTCGGCTAAATTAGAGTTCTAAGTATGCTAATGAAGATGTTGATGAGTTTTTGGAATAGATTTTTATATTTTATATATATTTTTTTTAAATTTTTTGATTTTCTTATTATGCCGAACTTTGGGTGAACTTTTGGCTGGCGATAGAGGTGAAAAAAGTAGTTCGCTTCATAAGGTTTTCAACCGTACTTCTAGTGTCGTAAGGTCATTATAACCCAAACCACGCGATAGAGGAAGGGTGAAAATAGTGATATCCATCAAAAACACGTTTTCGCCTGTGGTGGCGCTTAGGTACCTTAAGACGCGCGACCCCTCATATGACCTTAGATGATGTTGCGGAGGAGGTTAAAGAGCCACATCAAACAAACTAAAAGAGCGAGTTAACTCCTACATACTAATTTACTTACATTTTAAAGTAGCTTTTAGTTTGATTGTACAGTAATCAGTGTGTACATTGCTATAGTTTAGTTCACACACACACAAATATATATATTTTACACGACAAATCAGAAGGACCAAGACGACTAAGCATTGAAACCTTTAATTTTAGTTTTGTGCCGAAAATACTGACTGACTGAAGGAAGTGTAAATAATATAATTTACATCAAAAATGTTAAAAGGAAAAACATTTCAGGAAGTTGTCAGAAGTTAATTAGTATTCCCTAAAGAAACAAAAAACCCAACAAACCATGTGGATTGGGATTTAAAAAAAAAAAAAAGCGTATGGAGCGATAAGGAGTATAGCAAGTTTGTTTTTCTAAGTCTGAATATATCTTTAAGAGGTGTTTTCTAAATATGGAACCAAAGGTGAAAGGATTATCAGGTGGTGCAACGAGGGAGGTTCGGGTGAATTATTTGGTATTTCGTGAAAGTTGTGATGTGAAATGAGTGTTCTTCAGTGTGTGTGTGTGTGTGTGTGTGTGTGTGTGTGTATGAAGAAGGTAGAGAGGGCGTCATTAAAACGTACGTATGCGCGCGTAATTTCTTATTCTCTCGGAGAATATATAGAACGAGAGGAGGAAGAGAAAATGATTCGCATGAGACAACTGTTCTAGATTTTTCGTCCAGCCCTAGTGCCGAGGACACAACGGCTGAAATGGAGGAAGCTATTGGAGGCCCATCGATACCTGGTGCTTTGTCTCCAAAGAAGACCTGACAAGATTCTGACCCCCACCTTTGCTGCCACCCTTGACCGAAATAAGATTAGTAATTGGAGTGCTACATTTCTTCCATTCGCCAAGACCGCATCAAACTAAGGAGGGAGATCGCTTTCGCCATTAAATGTCTGGTGCATTGGGATGGGAAACTGCTTCCTGATATAACGGGAAAGGACGATGTTAACCGATTGTCGATCTTCGTTACCGGCTCTGGAGTTGAGCAACTACTTCCCTCAGGAACCGGTAAAGAAATATTCTCAACCATTGGCGATGTCCTCGAGGAATGGGAAGTGGTTAACCAACTCAAGGGTGTGTATTTTGACACCGCACTGTCGAATACCGGACTGAAGAACGGAGCATGTATCCTGCTAGAGCAGTTGTATTTAACCTTTTTCACACTCTTACTCCTTGAGCAAGCCAACAAAACCGTAATTACCCCCCCCCCCCCTTTTAAATGGCAAATATGAGAAAAGGAAAATTAGGAAAGAATAATAAAATTTTAGTGGAACCATGACTCGGCTTGTTTTTGAACAGTGGCGCCAGCTCGTTACCCCCAGAAAAAGGCCGAATTACCCCCAGGTTAAATACCATTGTGCTAGAGCAAAGGCTCGACAAGGATCTGCTGTATTTCGGATAACGGCACCACATCTACGAATCGTGCTCGGTGCAGCATTCACCACATGCATTGAGCCTTCGTCTGGCCCTGAGATTCAAATCTTCAAGTGTTTTCAAGCAAAATGGGCTTCTTTTGATTACAGCAGATAATTGACAGCTCTGAATGATGAATTCACAGCCATTGCCGTCCCAGACACCGAAAACGCTGTCAGCAAGTTCGCTGAAGATCAGCTCGAGATGCACCAACCTCGCGATGATTATAGGGAATGCCTGGATATCATCATTCGTTTTCTTGGAGGGAAGCCTCCCTGCAGAGTTCGGTTCATGGCACCTGGTGGGTTATATCGTGCACGATGGATAGCAAGGGCTATTTACGCCATCAAGGTGTGGATGTTTCATACCCAATTCAAGGTTACCTCAAAACATGAGAAGAGGCTGAAAGACATCTCAATCATCGTCGCTATCCTGTACCTGCGGGTTGGTGCCTGGCTCCCTGCGCCTCTTCCATCCCGAAAAGTCTGGACCTCTACAAGGCAGACAATGTTTTGTCCCCGTAAATACAAAAAGTTTCTTCGACATTTTGGAAATTCTAATCCCTTTTTGGGGACGCCAAATATCACGACGCCGAGTATGATAGCGATGACTTTCTGGCTTCGGAGATCATCGTCCGGCCCCTCAAGGTTGTGAATGACACGACAGAACGAGGAGTCGCGTTAATGGAGCACATAAAGATTTACACCTGCAACGAGGAACAGTAGTAGTTCCTTCTCCAAGTGGTGAAGGACCA
>JAJOZX010004013.1:425000-444197 GCA_023014485.1 Bathynomus jamesi | reverse complement strand
GCTTTCAGTTTGCCGGGGCAAGACGTCTGGGTTTTGCAAACACAGGGGGACCTTTTGTTGTAATGTGATGGGTAATGGTGTGCTTAATGGTATCACCCATCTGCATCGGTTGAAGAATTCCTGGATATCGCTGGAAAAGGCACTGGTACATGGAATTAGGGGGAACGAGGGAAAGTGCAGAGTTCGAGGCGTCCGGAAGGGCAACCTGTTTGGCAAGAACAGAAAGCAGTGTGGCCTGGTCGCATAAGTGTCGCTTGTCAAGATCCACCAGGAGTTTGAAATGCTGGGGAAGTCAGCGCCGATTATGGGATGCCGCACTTGAGCACAGATGAAAATCCACTTGAAGGATCGGTGAAGGCCCAAGTTTAGTTCACGCGACTGAGTACCGTACGTGGGTATGCGTGAACCGTTAGCAGCGTATAGAGGCGGAGATTCCGAGTGCGTATGACCAGATTTTTGAGGGAATACACTGACTGACGCTCCGGTATCGACCAAGAAATTGATACCAGAGTTCCTGTCCTTTATGAATAACAGTTGGCAGTGCGAGTACTAGACGCCATTAGAACTCGCTGCTGGGGTTTTCCGACGAAAAATTGCAAGGGGAGATGCACTTCCTAGCCTTCTTTCCAAATTTGGCGTGGTAGAAGCAGATCTTCCCGAAACTCGAACGATGCCTCTTCGTAAATCTTGACCGAGAATGGCTTCTTTGCCGTTGATTTTGTAGCAGAGAACAAACGTGGTTGAGTTGTTGACTTAACTCTTCCACTTTCAATTCCAGTTCCGATTGTGTGTTCACGTTGTTGACCGGAGCTGTGTCAATCTCCACTACTTTGTCGGCAGTTGCTGCTAGTTTATCAACTGGAGTAGCAGGATCCATAGTGGCCAAGACACGCTGAGCTGATGGAGGAAGTTTCTGCAAGAACAACTGTCTAAAGATGTCCTTATCGAAGGTTTGTGCGCGTTCGCCTAGAGCGCACTGCATAGCCCTCAGCATTTGAGTGGGCTTACGGTCTCCAAGTTCTTCTTTTGAGATTAACTGATGTAGTTTCTCACGCTCCGAGACAGTGGTGCGGCACAGGATGGCAGACTTCAGATCGTTGTACGGGTCCTCACTCGTGGAAGTAGATACGATGACGTCACGGACTTCAGAGATGATGCTCGCTGGTAGAGAGGACAAAACATGATCGTATTTTGTCCTGCTAGCGGTGATCCTTCCCAAGTTGAATTGTGATTCCACTTGGTGGAACCAAATAAATGGATCACCGGCCAGAAGACGGGGAGCTTTACGCTCATGTGGGAGATGGCACCAGCGTCGTCAGGCATCTTCTCCTATGCTTGCTGACGTACAAGCAAGACGACAAGTTACCAACGAAGGAGTGGAGGTTGAGACGAGCGCAGGCACAGAGCGCACGGGCAGGGTGAGGGGCAGCAGAGGGCACGAGCGACATTACAGTCTGGTCCTAGTCGCTCGGGTGAAGGGGGTGATGGGCACGAACGACATTACAGTCTAGTCCTAGTCGTTCGGGTGAAGGGGGTGATGGGCACGAACGACGTTACAGTCTAATCCTAGTCGTTCGGGTGAAGGGGGTAATCCAGCTCCGGGGTCACCAATTGTTGGTTTACGTCGTCGTTGTCGGCCTAGGCAAGCTACGGCTTGGGACCGTAGCGCATCTATCCGGTATAGGTTAACCTGGATGATGTAGCCATAAGCACTGCCGCTAGTTAAGTGCCAACCAGTGATTATCTCACTAGCCGTATTGAGTCCGTTAGGCGAAACTGCGACAGTACCAAAGGTGGAAATATAACCCTTGGTTTTCTATTATTTATTTGTAAAATGGACATAGTATTAGATTAAAATAAATATTTGAATATAAATAATTAACTGACAATTGTGATATAATTAATTATGTTTACATACAATAAAATATATGTATACATAAATTAGTATTAATGTGGTTCACAATTGAATTATAATGGGGTAACTAATTTAAAATGAATTTATACTATTCCGAAATTCAAGACGGTAAAATTAACATTTATCTTTAAACTAAAATAAGAGTATTCACTACAATACAATATTTTTAGCTCGCTTAAATTTATCTGCTTGACAGGCTTCATCCTTTAAAAGAAAGACATTGATACACAAACATATACTCCCATGCACACACACACACACACACATATATATATATATATATATATAAGCAAACAACCACAAAGAAAAGGAAACACAAAGTCCGAGCGCTTTCGTGATATATTCACATTATCAAGGAGGAACAGAAAATAGACGGAGATTACAAAGTATTTGAGTTAAATAGACAAGCAAAAAATTCACAATTGGCACCTCAAATTAAAGGCCTTAAAGCCCTCTAAAGATATTTTTTTTTGGAGAAAAAAATATCTTTAGAGGGCTTTAAGGCCTTTAATTTGAGGTGCCAATTGTGAATTTTTTGCTTGTCTATTTAACTCAAATACTTTGTAATCTCCGTCTATTTTCTGTTCCTCCTTGATAATGTGAATATATCACGAAAGCGCTCGGACTTTGTGTTTCCTTTTCCTTGTGGTTGTTTGCTTATTAATAAGGTCACGTGTTTTTTTTTTTGTGATTCTAGTGCATATATATATATATATATATATTATGGACGACAAAACAAGAGTACAGAATTAATTTTATATATATATATATATGTGTGTGTGTGTGTGTGTGTGTGTGTGTGTGTAAAATTTCCCCTAAAGGATTCAACCCGAGACCTCATGATTAGAAGTTGCGGGCGCTACCACTGAGCTATGGGAGGATAAGAGTAAATCTTTCATTATGCAAAATCGTTCGTGATCATTACGATAATAATAATGAGTGTGGAGGGCCAAAAACTGACACAGCGCTCAGGCCGACTAATGTGCCTCATTGCGATAACTTTTGAATTATTACTACCAGCACCATAGGGAGTCGAACGCCTGACCTGAATATCTTCACTTCGCTTATAGGGAAACGATGTTTCCCACTGAGCCACAAGCGTTGCCGATATATATATATATATATATATATATTTTTTTTTTTTTATTATTTTTTTCATTACAGGAATTTTATCACTGAAATAAACCAAATAAATAATAATAATAATAATAATAATAATAATAATAAATAAATAAATAAATAAATACTTTTGTTTCTGTGGACGAATTTTGAGTCAAATATAAATATATTGTTTTTACAATTGTGGTTTGTTTGAGGCTGATCATATCGTTTGTCGTCACGAGTGGCACAATTTTCATAAAAAAAAATTAATTTAATGAATTTATTTATACATAAAATGTAAATAGAACGACAGTTTTAATTGAGATGGAGTGCGGCTTCGCGATTCCAATTCCCAAACCGAAACTGGTGGTCACTCGATCAAAATGAGAAGTAGAATCCATTCCAAGTAGAAATTTTCATGGAACCTGAAATTGGATTTGAAATCTGTTTCTGAAAGATTGGAGCTGATATATATATATATATATATATATACACACCTTACCTTAGTAGTGTATATATATATATATATATATATATATATATATATATATATATATATATATATATATATATATATATATATACAGGATGAGTCACGACGAAATGTCATAATTTCGGAGCTTATAGCTGAGGTCATTCCCAGTCAAAAACTTTATATGAACATAGGTCCGATTCTTAACGGTTATGGAGCTATGGCTGTTTGAATGTTTAAAAATAAGAATAAGCGAACAAATAGCTGCTAAAGTTTTTATTCATGAATTTACAATAACTGTTCAAAATGACTACCCTCGGCCTCAATACACATCGCGGCTCGTCTGTGCATCGTGCGTGTAGCTCGCATTAGTTCATTACGATTGTCCTTATGAAGGCTGCAACATCTAAAATGCGATGGAGCATTGGAGCAATGCATCTCGTGTTTCCACTTTTCTCTGGTACACCAGCTCTTTGATGTATCTAGAGAGGTTAGGTCCGGAGACCTGGGTGGCCAATTTCGTGCACCACCACGAAAGATTCATCGACCAGTGAAGCCATCATCAGCTAAAATGGGGAGGCACTCTGTCTTGATGGAATTAGCCTACATACGCAATCGTGTTGCCAAAGGTACATCTTCTAACAGTGGCGGCAGTTCGTCTTGCAGAAATCGTAGATAAATGTCACCTGTAAGACCACCTTCGAAGATAAACGGACCAATCAGCTGACCGTAGAGAATACCACACCACACATTGACACTGAACCGATGTTGAAAATTACTTTCCACAATGGCATGAGGATTCATTTCTGACCACACATGTGAATTGCGAGTGTTGTTGACACCGTCGCGGGTAAATTGAGCCTCATCACAGAATAAGAGGTATCGATGCAATTGTCGATCGGCATTGAGCTAATTACAAAATTCCAGCCATTGGGCAAGATCAGTTGAAGGCGCTGAACGCGCTGTACGTGGTACGGATACATGCCTTCTTCATGTAACGTTCTACATACTCTCGTTTGAGGAACTCTAAGACATGTGGAAATCCCTCGCGTACTAACATGAGGACTCCGCTGAAAAATGTTTTCTTGTTCAGCCACATCTTGTCCCGGACCTCTCTCGCAGTCTCCGAGCTAAACACTCGTCGATCCGGAATTTTTCGATTTGGAAACGTCGCTGGTATTCAGCGACAGCAGCATAGTATTTTCATCGCAAAATCCGTAAACATACACCATTGGCATATTTGGCATTTGAAAACGTAAAAGGCATGCTGAACGAACAAAACATCAACTGCACGCTGTGAAACACAACACTCTACTGCGTAGTTAGTTCGGTTCGGTAAATAACTGTCAATTCAGTTCAAGGTCACGCATGCGCATGCTTGAAATTCAAACATCCGTAGCTCCATAACCGTTAAGAATCGGACTTATGTTCATATGAAATTTTTGACTGGGAATAATCTCAGCTTTAAGCTCCCGAAGTTATGACATTTCGTCGTGACTCACCCTGTATATATATATATATATATATATATATATATATATATATATATATATATATATATACACACATATATATACATATATATATATATATATATATATATATATATATTATATATACAGTGTTGTGCGCGCTACTCTTCAAAAGCAGCGGCGCTACCGCTACTTTCTAAAATGTATGTAAATTAAATTATGAAAAAATATAATTCAATAGAAAATCACAATAGACTGAAAGTCAGTCTAGGGCAACCGTGGCCGACTTGTTTCAACATGTTGCCGTCGTGAACAGAGGCAGACAGCAAGCCGACTTGTTTCAACATGTTTCCGTGAACAGAGACAGACAGTAAGGATAGAAACTAATACAGTATTTCAATTTTCATAAAAGTAGCGAATAGTGCCATGGAATTGCTTTAAAAAGTAGCAGCGATACCGTTTTCGCTACTTTATTTAAATAGTAGCGGCGCTACCGCTCTCGCTACCAAAAAGGTAGTGGCGCTATTCCCAACACTGTGTATATATATATATATGCAATGTAAAAATAAAATAAAAGGACTTTTTTTCACCTAACAGAATATACATTTTTAAGATTTAGGATAAACAGAAAAATAAATTGAAATTTGTCCCAGTTCATTTCATTCGATTTTTCCATTTGTTTTCTGAAAAGAAAAATTACATTCTGGACTGTAACTGAAGTCATGAGAAACCAAAAATTCAAAATTAAATTTTTTTTTTAATTTTTAATTTTTGAATTTTTAATTTTAAATTAAAATATTACAAAAAAAAAAAAATTACTTTTTAATTTTTGAATTTTGAATTTTGAATTAAAAAACTTTGAAAATGATTTTTTTTTTAAAATTCAAAATTTTAAATAAAACAAATTCAAACTTTGAACGTGTGTCGATAAAAAGGACTCCTTAATTTATTTTTTTATTTATTTTTTTTTTAGTTTACGATGTTTTAATGACACTCATTTCACAGAGACAAAATTTAGAACACATATTTACACAGAAACACTAAAAAAAAAAAAAAAAGAGGTGAAAAAAAAGTTCTTCAGAACTTTGTAAAAAGTCTGCATTTTTTCTGCGTGTTTGTATGTGAATAATTTATTTGTTAAAATCACGAACGTAAATGGTAAATTTAGTGAATACTGATTAATCTGTAAGATTTTTACGCCTAATGATAAGCCTTTCCTCACCCGATGTGTGAAAACGAAACATTATTTTAAAAACAGTACTAATTCTTCATATATATATATATATGTATATAATATATATATATATATATATATATTGTATATTAGATGACCGATTCTGCAAAAGGGGATACATTCCTGGAGACCACGAATAGGTTTGGAAAAATTAGATACGTTCCAAGACGATGAATTTTGTACATAAAATAATAAAAAAGAACACAAATTCCTTCCTTTTTATCACAAATATTTTACATTTGAATAAAAATAATGAAGACGAAGGATAACAACGAACTTTTATTAAAAACTAAAGCGAACCGAAGGAGTCTGTGATTTTGTTCTGGCGAGACCGAGACTCGATGTCTTTCAAGTAAACTTCATGGGCTTTCTTCGCGTGAAGGATAGACTCTCTGCGACTCTGCCCGTTCGAAATTGGGGTCACTGTCATCAATTTCAAGGCCAGAGTTCATGAACTCTACAAACTTCTTCACTGCTGACAAAGTCATATCGGTTGGAGGAGTTGCTATGTCGTCGTCATCATGTTCCTTACGCTTTATCTGTTCATTGGTTAGCGACATCAAAACTGCGTTCTGATTGGTTGCACTATGAGTGAGGTTGAATTTTCCTACTCTGTGCCAAACCGCGTAGATTTGAAATTTTACCGTTTAGAATATTTTAATGGTTTTAATTTTTTGCCGCGTAGAACCGAACCGCGTAAAATCTGTCCGCGCAGAATCTGTCGTCTACTGTATATATATATAATACAGTGGTTAGGTCTACAACTAGTTTTTAAATGCAGTTTACTGTATATAAAAAATGGCATCACCAACGATAGTTAAAAAAAAAATTGGCCACAGGAACAGCCCGATGTGGTTTTACAGTTTATACAGGGTGACCCAAAACTACCTATAGTAAATTGCGTATCCCTAGAAAAATAACTTTAGAAGCTAATTCTGGACCACCCTGGTTTTAAGTTTCTTTTTTAACCGTCGTAAATAAATAAAAATAATTTTATAAAAAGTTTGTCACAAAGAATAAAAAAAAATTGTGATTTTTCTTTAAATGAGATACGTCCTCGCCATGTCGCAACACCACTTCCCGCAGATCAGCGAAGTTAAGCGACAGTGGGTCTGGTGGTAATTGGATGGGTGACTATCCTCCGCGTACAGATGATGTGGTAATCCACTGTTCAGATCCCACTGTCCCACATAAAGCAGTAAGTCCCCTATATTTTATTGTTATTGCGAAGGTTAGATAACTCCAAAACATAATAATTTTTCTTTAATACTCACGTTTTGTAAAGAAAATTATGTCACGTTTTGCGTTTCGTTTATATTAACTCAGCATCGAAAAGATTTTTAATATCGAAATAACGTTTTTCAGACGTTGTTGAAATGATAAGATTAAATTCCGATTGACGATAGTATTTTTATGAAATTTGAGAAAATAAAATATTTTATTTGTAAACAAAAAAACTTTAAATTAAAGCTTATTTCGAAATTTTATATGTTTTTTAATTTAGGTATTTTTATAACGATACTAAACTGCAGAGATTAATAATTGCTCGTGTGACACTGTCATGAGTTTATTATTTTTGTATTGATAAATAATGCGTGTCTTTTTTTACACTATAGGCCTAAATTAAATAAAACAAAAATTACTGTATTTGACCCATATTTAATATGAAAAAATGTCATTAAAGAGACTTATAGTTCGTTCGTTTAAGGAAACACCAAGTAAAAAAAACAGTTTAATTAGAGAGCAAAACAACACACACACACACACACACACACACACACACACAGATTTAGCTACCTTACAAACCCGAAGCATTTTCACATTGTCATAATTATGGGTCTAATTAACTTAACGAGACCTTCATAATATTCTTTTTCCATGATATCTATGGCGATACCGCTAATACTCACGTTCGTGTGTGTATCTTCTTGGAGGTTATTGCGGTTTCTTAAGGTAGCCACGAACACACACACACACACACACACACACACACACACGCGTGTGTATATATATATATATATATATATATATATATATATATCCTCTGTTACCCTCATCAGCGCAATAAAAACAACATAGGAGCTGTACGCCCTTGACGATTGGTTAGGTTAGGTCATGATATTTTCGTTAGTTAGCCTTATAAAGCTAACTAAAGAAGGCTGGGGGGGGGTCCCTATTCTTCAATAGCTCCCACATTTTAAAATGTTACAGACACACATCACACTAATAAGTTATTTACTGTTACTTAATTATAGGATCAAGTAAAGATAAGCACCCCCAACCTTTTTTAGTTAGCTTTATAAGGCTAACTAACGAAAATATCACGACCTAACCTAACCAATCGTCAAGGGCGTACAGTTGACCTAACGATTGGTTAGGTTAAGTCGTGATATTTTCGTTAGTTAGCCTTATAAAGCTAACTAAAAAAGGTTGGGGGTGCTTATCTTTACTTGATCCTAATTATATAATGGTAAGTAACTTATTGGTCAAATACCGGGTGTCTCAAAATAGATGGAACCCATTAACATCATGATAATTTATTACTCAGAAAATAAACTCCAAAAAAGATTACATTTCCTGGAAGCTGATATGATAACAATTAAAAACTGAAGATTTGAGGTCTCTAGATCAAAGGATACATTTATTAGAGCACATGTTCCAAATGACCGCCGTTGCGCTGCAGACACACTTGAAGCCGACGAGCGAGGTTGTCAATCACCCTGACACCCTGCACAGAGTGCAAGGGCCTCTGAAGCACCTCGTCTGGGGCTTGTGTGCCCCAGAACACATTGTTCTTGCTATTGACATACCCACTGAGCAAGAAGTGTGCTTCGTCGCTG
Source organism: Bathynomus jamesi (assembly GCA_023014485.1). Lineage (NCBI taxonomy): Eukaryota > Metazoa > Arthropoda > Malacostraca > Isopoda > Cirolanidae > Bathynomus > Bathynomus jamesi. The sequence continues at coordinate 435,163 of JAJOZX010004013.1, read as the reverse complement.
AACCAAACATCATCAAGAAAGTCAGGATCCTCTTCGATCTTGTTCTCGAACCACCGGCACATCACAACACGTTTTGCCATGTCAGCTGGTGTGAGTTTATGCTTGATCTGGATCCTGTATGGGTACAGCTGAAGATCCTTGATCAAGATTCTTTGCACTGACGCACGTGAAAGATCCAGATCTTGGCAACGTCTTCGGATTGACTTTTTCGGACTCCTTCCGACAGAATCTCTCACCGCATTCACATTGTCAGGAGATCTTGCAGTCACCTTCCTGCCAGATCTGGGTGTTTCTGCTTTCTTGTTGAGATTGTTTACTGATCCTGTGGCTTGAAATTGTGTGCCCAACGATAAATTTGGCTTTTCTGGGGATAATTGTTGAAGTTGAACTTCCTGCGAAATTTCGCTTGCACAGTTTTGAATGATTTCGTCTCCAAATAAGTAGTGACGCAAAAATTTTTTTCCTCCTTTGTCCAAGGCATTTTGATTGATAATTAATTATTAGTTGTTATCGTCTCCTCTCTTCAAATCTGAAAAAATAGAACGAGAACATTAATATTGGCAGAATTATTAGCAGTGACATGGGTTGCATGTATATTGAGACACCCTGTATGTGCTTAAAATTTTAAGTAGAATTTTATAACTGTGATACTCGTCAATCTCATATAAATAGGCGCACAATGATTTTTGAGACACCTTTGAGACACCGTCTTTGAGAAGGCCTTTTCCTGGGGAGTGCCACTCACTTCTATATTAGCCACTGCGTGTTATTGTACCTGCAACAAAAGAAAAAGGTCTCAAAACAAAACATCAACTTTTGAACATTTGTTTTAGCGCTAATGTATATATATATATATATGTGGAGATGCGCACGTGTGTGTGTGTGTGTGTCTTAATAGACTATGCTTCTCTTCTCCCTCATACGCCTGCCATCATATACGAAATAAATAAGGAAAATGAAGTGATAATGGCGGAAGGTCAGTTTGTGTACTACATAAATACTAAGTTTAAATGATGATCGGAAAATGTTTGGAATGTTCTAAAAGATGACATCTTTTTTTCAGCACGTTATTTGCCCTCGTGTTGGGGCTGATGGTCCTGGTCGCTCGTACGGACGCATGGGGCTTTGGAGTCGAAGATGATGACGATGACGACGATGATGATGAACAAGAGTAAGTGATAAACGAATGAGCTTTTCATGTTAAAAAAAGTTATTTGGCGACAGTAAAATTGCCTTCGTTAAAAAAGCAAAGGTTGTGTTCATACAGTAAATCTAGATTCCGCAACCTCGGTATACTGTACTGCGCCGTTTGATTTCAGGACCTCGCTTTGTATATGAAGATGGACACATTAAATCGAGGGTCCATTTATTATATATTTAAATTGGAAAAATACGGGTTGAGTTCCTCAGTCTGAAGAATATATATACCCTCACCGTTCTATAAATTATTCTAATTCATGTAGTTATGATACGCCTCGGTGGTGTAGTGGTTAGCTTCACTGTCTACGAATCTATCGGCCCCCGGGATCGAGACCGGCGCGCAGCAGAACCCAGCTGCTGTTCATCCTTCCACACAATAAAAATATTGGTTGGTAGATAAATGGATACCCTGGGTAGCCTAGTGGTTAAAACCCTGGGCTGCTGGTGGGGCTTGGTTCGGACTCCACGTTAAAATGTAGGTCTAAGGTGAAGTGATAAGCTTGACCTTCGTCAGCATGAACAATTCGGGCGGGAGCATAACCAAGGTTATGTAATAATATGTATTAACAATTTTAAAATATTTCACAAATTTAAACAAATGTACTTCAAATCAGGTACGGGGCAATTATAGTTAAAAAATAATTTGTTACAATTACTGTACTTTGCATATGCTCAACTACAGTTACAACTACAATTACTGCATTTGGCAAATGAATTGATTGCAATTACAATTACTGCATTTGACAAATTAATTTATTGCAATTACAATTACAGGTAGGTCTCTTTTAACGCGTGGTTACGTTCCTGGAAAACAGCACGTACTGCGATTCCGCGTAAAATGAATCTTTATTTCCCATAGGCCCCATGTTATAAATGCGTGTTACGTTCCTGATCGGCACGTAGCCAGTAGCGCCCCAGGATTTCCTGACAGGGGGGCACTTCCACTACGCTATCTGGATATATATATATATATATATACCTCCCATAATATCATACCATACCATAATACAGGGTGTACATAAAGTCAGGATCTATTTTTGTGAAATAATTATTTTTTTCTATTTTTCTTTTCAGAAGCCCTTAGAATGAATACAGAAGAGCGTGTGGCAATAGTAATTTGGCGAATCGCGGGAAAGAAATACAATGACATCAGAGAGAAGTTTAGAAGGAGATTTCATAAGCCGGGGCCAATAGACAAGACAGTACGAAAATTGGTGAACAAATTTAAACGAACGGGATCTGTAAATGATGAAGCAAGATCAGGACGACCGTGTATGTCAGATCTTACCGTGAATGCAGTACGCGGAATTATCACTGAGGAGCCACGTACGTCCGTTCGTGCTGCATCACACAGACTCGGCCTCCCGACGTCATCTGTGCACAAAATTCTGAAAGTTAATTTGCGGAAGAAAAGCTATCATTTGCAGGTTTTACATGATTTACACGAGGAAGATTTCCATCGACGAAGTGCTGTGTGTGCTGATCTCGTAGAACAAATCTGGAGTGATAATTTAATGGACAACATTCTCTTTAGTGATGAAGCCACTTTCCATACGTGTGGAAAAGTAAATCGCCATAACTGTCGAATTTGGGCAGATGAAAGACCGAATGATTTCGTCCAAAATTGGGAAAGAGACTCACCTAAAGTTAATGTCTGGATGGGTTTAACAAAATCTAAGGTTTATGGTCCTTTTTTCTTTGCTGAAGCTACAGTTACGGGGCTTATTTATCTGGACATGTTGCAGCAATTCCTTGACCCTCAGCTGATTGGGGATAGGATTGTTAGTACCGTCGTCTATCAACATGATGGTGCTCCTTGTCACTATGTCAAAATTGTTCAGGATTATCTAAATGGACGTTTTCCAAATCGCTGGATCGGACGCGGAAGCAACAGACCTTGTGTCGCGAGATGACCAGATTTAACCCCTTTAGATTTCTTTGCATGGGGCTTTATCGAGTCGCACGTCTATCAGACGAAGATTACGAGTCTTGAAAACTTACGTACACGTATACGAACTGCTGCAGATAACATAACCCCGCAAATGCTCCAGAATGTGTTTAGAAATGCTGCGGAACGATTTGAGCTGTGCAGGGATACTGATGGGCGTCACGTCGAATCCTACTCTTAATTATTTAATAAATGTTACCACTTTATCATTTTATGATTGAATTCCATATAATTTCCAAGTGCTTCACAAAAATAGATCCTGACTTTATGTACACCCTGTACAATACCTCCCATAATACCCCTTTTGGAGTCAATTCAGCAACATGGAAATGAATACATACCTGCAACTCTGTGGTATCTGCAAGAATGCAACAGAGGAGACAGGGGCGATGAGGTGTGATTTTGTCAGCTACTTTTTGATTTTAAATGCCTAGAATGGGGAGATGAAAAAAAAATCTCCCTTATAACGAACGCAAAGCAACTTAATGAGATAAAATTTTTCTGCGAAAACTGCTTGACCGAATTAAACTCTTTTACACTATTTAAAGCAGAAAGAGACGACGAGAAGAAACTGAAAGAGGAAAGTAGGAACAAAGAACAGTGGAAAACGGAAGAAACGGAGAAAGGCGAAATAGAAAAAAATCAAATACCGTCACAAAACGAGGCCCTGAAGGACGAGAAATAATGAACTAACTGACGATCCAAAAGAAATATCTGAAACATTGAGAGTCCAATATGAATCAGTTTTCAGTACCCCTAAAAGTGGCAAAGCGATACCTGATATAGATGCATTCTTTGAAAAGGAATTGCAAGGAGAGTATATAACAGACTATGATTTTACCCCAGATGTAGCGAGAGCTATAGGACAAATGAAACCACATTCAGCTGCAGGTCCGGACAATTGGAACGCATTATTGATTAAAAACTGTAAAAATGAAATAGCTACACCTTTATATTGGATATGGAGAAGATCTCTAGACACTGGGGAAATACCGAGCATCTTGAAAAGAGCAAACATTGTCCCTATATATAAAGGAGGGGACAGATCTCAAGCAAAGAACTATAGACCAGTGTCATTGACGTCCCACCTCACCAAAGTATTTGAGAGAACAGTTAGAGAAAAAATTTATGATTTCCTGGAGACACGGAAAAGATTCAACGAAAATAAGCATGGATTCCTATCAGGTAGATCATGCCTATCACAACTAATAGAACACTACAACAATATCCTAGATGCACTGGAAGGCAATGACAACTACGATGTTATATACACAGATTTTGCTAAAGCGTTCGACAAATGTGATCATGGTATAATAGCAGATAAAATGAAATATATGGGAATAACAGGCAAAGTGGGAAAGTGGATCAACAACTTCCTCAGAGAACGTCTGCAGGTCGTCAAAATTCAAGGTATATCATCATCAGAATCGGAAGTAGCAGCTCAGTACCACAAGGGACAGTACTGGCCCCACTCCTGTTCATTATCATGCTAACAGACATAGACAGCGGAGTAAACAGCAACAGTATAGTAACATCCTTTGCAGACGATACAAAGATCATCAGAAAAATCAGCGATGTAAATGAAGTGGAGGCCTTGCAGAGGGACACGAACAAAATATACAAATGGTCAGAAGACAACAACATGTCATTTAACACCGAGAAATTTCAGCTCTTGAGATATGGTAGAAAAGAGGAACTTAAACAGACTGCATATTATGCTCCAGATAGACAAGAAATTCAGAGAAGCACGAAAGTGATCGATCTGGAGGTAATAATGACAGATGAAACACAAAATCAGATAGCGATAAATAAAGCAAAAAGAGTCGAGGTACAGGTACTAAGAACGTTCAAGAGAAGGGGCAGGACAGTAATGATTCCCCTGCTAAAAATACTGATTATACCAAAACTTGAATACTGCTCAGTTTTGACGTCCCCATATAAAAAGAAAGAAACTAATAAACTAGAAGAAACGCAAAGACATTTCACAGCCAAGATTGATGGCTGCAAAGAACTCATCTACTGGGAAAGACTGCGTAAACTAAATCTGTACTCCCTGGAAAGCAGAAGAGAGAGGTACACCATAATCTACATATGGAAAATGATCGAAAAACTGGTACCGAACCTAAAACTAAACCCAATTACCATTCAAACAACACTGGAAAATAGGATAGGCAGAATGTGTAGTGTTCCCAAATTAAAGGCCCGACAAGGGACCTCCTCAACACTGAAGGAAAATAGCTTGGTTGTCAGGAGGCCAAGACTTTTCAACCAGCTTCCAAAGGACCTCAGAAACGTAACGGGGGTCAAAGTTGAAGTCTTCAAGAGGAGACTGGATGCCTGGCTCAGGACGGTACCAGATGAGCTATGTACGGTGGAGAGCGTAAGAAAGCAACTCGCTCCTCCACCAAGCCAGACCTAGAGGCGGGGCCACCAGCTTGACCTCCGTGTGAAGAGAGACCAACGCACGAAACAACATAAGGTTCATAAGGTAAGGTGTATATATATATATAATATATATATTGGTAATTTATGGACGATATTTAAGATAAAACCTTTTGTCCAGGAATCCATTTACTTAATATGATTATTATAAAGGTCTATCAAACTGGATGATATTGATTAGGATTAGGCTAAACATAAACAAACCCCATAATAAAGTTATAACTAAAAACATTCATTATTACTAAACACTGCAATAAAACATATATGGATATACAGGGTGTTCATAAAAGATCTGAACGATTTCAATCTTTATTAATGTGATAACCCAATAATATACAAAGAAACAAGTTTGTCTATGTGACTCCGCACAGCTAAAAGTTTTACATACATGTTTAATAAACTTCAACATGTGCGCCATTGGTCGCCCGTACAGCATCCAATCGATATTCAATTTCTCGCCATGTGCGTTCAAGCATGCCAGCATCGACCGTGGCTATTGTATCCCTGATCCTGATTCGTAGTTCATGGATGTTGACAACCTTGGTCTTGTACAGCACATCTCTAACAAATCCCCAGAGGAAGAAATCCAATGGCGTAATGTCCGGTGATCGTGGAGGCCAAGGGATAGGTCCATCACAGCCAATCCAGCGACCCGAAAAATTTTCATTGAGGGCCTCACGCACAACCAGAGCCCAATGTGGAGGTGCTCCATCTTGCTGATAGATAATGTCCGACTGCAATTCTTGTAGCTGTGGCAACACAAATTGCTCCAGCATGTCAAGATAGGAGATTGATGTCACGGTACCCTCAGCGAAAAAGAATGGCCCAATCAATCGGTCATGCCGGTTTACCATCCCTGAAACATGAAATGTAACCTCATCTGAGAACATGACTTGTTTGAGGAACCCATTGTCAGTGTCCATTCGGTCCAGCATGTCCTCCACAAATGACTTCCGTTTAGGCCTGTAATCTGGCAAGAAAACTTTATTAGTTGCTCTATCGCTTACACATGCTTCATGCTTTATAAGTTTATATCTTATTTAGTATGAAAAATATTAACGAATCAAATCGTTCAGATATTTTATGAACACCCTGTACACGTATGCAATACATTACTGAATCGTCATGTTTTATATAACAAACAGGCATTTAAATCAGAAACTCCACTCGTCTCTTTACTTCGCGAGAAAATGTCTATTACTGACGAAATCACTTTCTTGTAGTCATCTGATAAGGCACGATGAATGTACAGGGTGTCCCAGAAGTATGGACTCATAGGGAAAATAGACATTATATTTTTAAAGTGAAACAAACACATTTCTAATGTCAGTTTTACATATTTCAGGAAAGAAAATACTCTGATGGCTCAGTATACCAATCAAGAGAAGGTGGAACTGGTATTGCTATATGTTTCCGGAAAAAGCCGGAGGGAGGCATGTTCGTGAAATAACTGATACTCCTCCCTCTCGCTTTTTCCGGAAACATGTAGCAATTCAGTTCCACCTTCTCTTGATTGGTATACTGAGCCATCAGGGTAGTTTCTTTCCTGAAATATGTAAAACTGACATTAGAAATGTTTGTTTCACTTTAAAAATATAATGTCTATTTTCCCTATGAGTCCAAACTTATGGGACACCCTGCAATGCCATTCAATCGATTTTGTCCCATTGTTGATCTTCTGTAACTTTTTATGTGGTTTATTGTTGAAAAACTCCTCTCACCAGTTGCAGAAGACAGTCAATGATGTATATATTTACAATAACATCTTCGTTACTCGATAATTGTTTAAACATTTTTCTAAAGTGTCACAAACTGCTTCTGCTAATACTTCTTTTTTAACTGTCTCCCATCTACCCGCACCCCCCCACAGCTTATTCTCAACAGAATAGTCCTCAATATCTGTAATGCGCTCAGCGGCATATTGTTTGTAGATAGTAAGCGCGGGAATCAGATCATTGAATGTTGTGCGATTGAAATATCTTGGCATCAACAAACATAATGACTGAGCAGTAAGTATGGTAATTGCTGAATCTTTCGTGAAATTGCGAGACAACAAAATCTAAAAATGGTACAAATATGACTCTTTTATAGTACTCATCTGGACTAGAGGCTGGAGGGGTTGGACCGGTGTCGCTAGTTTGTAGCTAATCTGGGCATTTTAATTTCAGTGTTTAGTTGTTCAGAGATTTCAATGGCGGAGTCACAACATTTGCTGAAAGAGCCATCCTGGTTTCGCATTTCTTTAATATTTTGTTCTGTCACTTTCATCTGGGTTGAACATTCGAGCATATCTGTTTGCGATGACTGAAGTTGTTGAGACAGGGGCTTTGTTTCTGAAAGAACAGCTTCTAAGATACACAACGCACGGATAGATTGTTTTGTATCTAGTAGGCCAAGTTTTGTATCTAAAATACAAAACTTGGCCTGAGCGATTCTGTCTGATATTATATCAGATAAATATTCATTAATGAATTTAATAAGATCGTTTTGTATTCTATGACTGGTGTATACTGCATTCTTGCTCGAGTTTTTCATTGTTGAAAAACTCAGTAATTCTCGAAAATTTCCATCGTTACTATCGCTAACACTAGTTGACTCTTCAATATGAGGGGAACATATTTTCCCAGTTTCTCTATGGCCTCTCAAAGTTAGCCCTTAACGACCAAGAACAATGACAGTATGACCTATTCCTTCAATACCCTTACGGTTTTGTTCAACTTCTTGTTTATGTTGATTATCTAACGATGAAGCAATATTTAATTCTGCATTGGACATTCTCTTGATGAACTCTTTTGATTTCATTAGGTTTGTTTGGTGGTATGAAAGCTTATTGTGACTTTCAGGATAGCCATCAGAGCCAGCCAATCTGTCATACGTAGTTAATAGCTCTGTAATTAAGGATCCTAAATCATGCTTGCCACTACCTCCCTCGAATTGAGAAAAAGTGAAGCAGTATTTGCAATAGAGGCCTGACTTAGCGTGTGAAAATGCTAGCCAAAGATATTCATGAAGATGTTTTTGCGACAGATATCTTTTTTTTCCACTTCTAGATGCATAAGGTAGTTGATAACTCTGTGCAGGACGCCAGGTATTCAATAGTAGCTCGTATCTTTCTTTGTCGGTCATCGACTGCCCAACCCATAGGCCAATATCCATATCAGAATATGGCCTCTTATCACAATGACTGCAATGAGACTCCTCATCTATGGCTGTAGATGAGCCTGGCACAATGGACCGTACAGAATGTGACCAAGCAAACCGGTTTTTTTACTTTAGGTATATTTATAGACAACTATTATTGTACTGTATAAGTAATCTCGAGAATTTGTACTGTTATAAGTTAAACAAAAGCAATGAAAGCACATTAAGACATAGATAACAATTTGATTAAAAAAAAAAAAAAAATTGTGGGTAAATAATTTAATGTCGCTTACTTTATTTCCACCTATAATTGCAAAAATGCATAAATTTTAGATTCAAACAATGCTCTCTCTCTCTCTCTCTCTATATATATATCTATATATGTATGTTTATCTATGTATATATATATATTCAACGGTGTCATTTAATTCATGCTGTCTATTGAGAGTTTTGTTATATATCCCTCAACTATTGTATGTTCCTCTTTGAATTGATATATATTCAACGGTGTCATTTAATTCATGTCTATTGATAATTTTGTTATAAATCCAAAAATTTTGGTAAAGGTGGGAACACTGTACTGCAGCTAACATACCGGCGGCACCGAACGGAACAGCTCCTGCCAGCTACACTCGTCTTAAACGCATTACAAACTAGTTCAGTTCCAAAGATCAGGGTTCAGACTACATTTTGGTAGTAATTTTTGTCGATAATGATAACAGTTTTATTTTTTGTGCATTTCATGTATACTGTACGAGGAGTGATCAAAAAGTTCTCGGCCTGATAATGAAAGACAAGTCAAGTTGATAGTTTTTATTATTATTTTTCTACATAGTCTCCTTTTAGGGATATACACTTGTTCCAGCTTCTGGATACTGTTCAAAAAAAGTTTTCATTTTGGTCCTCTAACCAGGCATTTACAGCTGACAAGACTTCAGCATCGTCCAAAAATCTCTGTCCACGGAGGTGTTCTTTTAATTTGGGAAACAGATAGAAATAACTGGGAGCTAGGTCTGGCGAATATGGAGCCCATTTCTCTGATGGCAGCCATCGCAACTGCAGACTTGTGAGCAGGAGCATTGCCCTGGTGAAATAGGACACCTCGACTGAGTTTCCCCGTCGCTTTTGCTTGATGGCTTCGCGCAGTTTTCTCATTAGCCGTGCATAGTAATCACCTGTAATGATGGCTCCTTTATCAAGGTAGTTAATGAACAGAACTCCCTTTGCATCCCAGAAAACAGAGGCCATGACCTTGCCAGCTGATGCCACAACACGAAACTTCTTGGGAGTTGGTGAAAACGGATGTTTCCAAGATATGCTTTGTTGTTTTGACTCTGGATCGAAATGATGAATCCATGTATCATCCATAGTAATAAACCTAGATACAAATTTTTCTGGATCTTGCTGGAAAAAGGTCCAAACATTGTCTTGA